>CM071574.1:5073847-5174991 GCA_036426205.1 Ascaphus truei
CGACACCGACAGCATCACTGACACCGACAGCACCACTGACACCGACAGCACCACTGACACCGACACCGACAGCACCACTGACACCGACACCAACACCACAACTGACACCGACAGCAACACTGACACAGACACCGACAGCACCACTGACACCCACATCACCACTGACACCCACATCACCACTGACACCGACAGCACCACTGACACCGACAGCACCACTGACACCGACAGCACCACTGACACCGACAGCACCACTGACAGCACCACTGGCACGACACCGACAGCACCACTAACACCGACAGCACCACTGACACCGACAGCACCACTGACACTGACAGCACCAGTGACACCGACAGCACCACTGACACCGACAGCACCACTGACACCGACAGCACCATCACCGACAGCACCACTGACACCGACAGCACCACTGACAGCACCACTGACACTGACAGCACCAACACCGACAGCACCACAACCGACAGCACCACTACCACCAACACTGAAAGCACCACCACCACCGACAGCACAACTGACAGCACAACCAACATCAACAACGCTACTGACAGCACCACCACCATGGACAGCACCACTGAAACAACCACCGACAGCACCACCGACACTAACAGCACCACCACCATGGACAGCACCACTGAAACAACCACAGACAGCACCACCGACACCGACAGCACCACCGACACCACCACTGACACCGACAGCACCACCGACAGCACCACCGACACCGACAGCACCAACTCATTTATTCCTGTCTATTTAGTCTGCCTCCATTAGTATTGGTGCTATCAGTGGTTGCATCGGCCCACACATGCTCACTGGAATGCTGCCTGTCAGGCAGCTCTGCTTAGGGAGCATGATTAACCCTGTCACTTCTGGGGGGAGGGGGGCATATTCAAAGGTTGTGTGGGGCGGCAGGTAGACCTGCTCAGCATCGAGCCCATAAAAAGGGACAAGTATTAATTTGAGTATGCTGGAGCAATAATTATATGTATCTGAACATCGTGTTTGTTTGCGCATCAATTCTCAGTTCTGCAAGAAATGTGTTCCTGAAAGCGCCCGAGGATTTACTTATCTTGCGTAACTCTGCCAGTGACGTTTAGCCGGGTGACACAAAGCTACCAAAATAAATCATTCTCCATGAAGTGAGGTCTCCAGTTTAAGGTTTTGTTCAGAAATTGTACCGCTAAAAAAGAAGAAGTCCCGCGTGTGAACACATTCCCATCTCACACACAGAGCTGCAGCCCGGCCCTTCCCCATAATCTTTCACCATACAGGGCTTCCACTGCAGCCAGGGATTCTGGGTAATGGCATGCAAATGAGCACTCGCAGGGTGTCACTCTTTGCTTTTACGTGCCGTATCACACAGTTTTCCAGCACAGCCTGGGTTAAAGAAGTGCGTGGCCAGCAAACCCTACTCGCACAGAGCTGTTTTGACCTCTAGGGTCTCTCCAGTGTGACGATGGTTACCGACCTTACAGCGTGACGCAGGTAGTGCCTACCAAACAGGTACACAAAGTACGCTATAGGGTGAGTAAAACAGTGACAGAACCCCTCCACCGTACAGCACATAAACATCCCCCGTGTGAGCACAGTCACGTGTCTCAGACAGGTCTGCAACCCTGCTCTTCCCCATTATCTCTTAGCATACAGGGCTTCCATTGCAGCCAGGGATTCTGGGAACTGACATGCAAATGATTACTCCGTGTGTCACTTGTTGCTTCTTGGCCACTTTAACATGGACTCCCATGGGCTTATGCCTGCGATGGTTTTATGCGCTTCCTTGGCCTCACATCTCAACCAGGTTTCACAATTATTTTAACAGAGGACCAGCAGCACAATGTATAATCTTCTGGGAATATCTCCAAATGCTCTATACCAGGGGCGGCCAACTCCAGTCCTCAAGGGCCGCCGACTGGTCAGGTTTTCCGGATATCCCTGCTTCAGCACAGGCGGCTCAATGCTGAAGCTGTGACTGATTGAGCCACCTGTGCTGAAGCAGGGATATCCTGAAACCCTGCCCAGTTGGTGGCCCTTGAGGACTGGAGTTGGCCACACCCGTTCTATATGCTTCCACCCTAGAGATCCATTGATGCTAGGAGGGTCACAGTTTGAGATACTCTTCCCCCCCCCTCGAAACCCCCCCCCCCCCCACCCTTTCTGGATGCTGCAGCCACATTACATGAGATTCAAGGCTCAAACTCCCTTCCGTTTCCCAATAACACACTTTGCCATGGCAGCACCCGGCCTCGGCCAATCCCAAGGGCCCGGCATCGCTCCCAACCTCCCTCTGCATCCTGTCAGGGAGAGGGACCTCCCTGTACTGCTGGGTGTGTCCCTCTCTTGGCTGGAAGGGCGTGGAGGGGCCAGCGGGGTCGGGAAGCCGAGATTGTGACATGCACACATTTCTGATGCGAGTAATGTCACCAGGACAGTGTGTGCTGCATGGTACTGGAAGGTGCATTACTCCCATGCAGCTTCTTTAATAAGCATCAGAGTGCTGCAAACCTTTTATAATATGCGTAGACAGAACCACCACTTCATTTATCAAAAACAAAAAATAATCCACTGCTTTCAATGCATTGCGAGCCTTTTCTTGCAGCTGGAGACTTTGATAAATGGACAGTAGCCTTAAATGTTCCCTCCTCCTTCAGCCATTCAGTGTACGACTCAGCCATTGCTTGAGCCACCTGTGCGGAAGCGGAGATATCCTTAAAACCTGACCTGTTGGGCGGGGGAAAGGGGGGGGGGTTCTTGAGGACTGGAGTTGAGAACCCCTGCCTGAAGGGTTAAATGCTTTGGCCACAGATTGGAGCGTCGCCTCTGTACAGTCCTCCCCATGTGGTGTCACCTGTTGCTGTGTCAGGCGCCACCCAAGGAGGCTTCGGCAAAAACAACAAGAGTTTCAAAGAAAATAACATTCCAACGGCCACTACTAATAATAATTACAGCCTTGTTCCCCACCAGTCCATATTTGGCAGGCGCTTCCCTGCCTGGACGCTCGATGAATTGCTCTGACACCCTCGGAGTAACAACTGCATTAACCAGGAGTGAATACAAACCAATCAAACGTGTGTGTGTCATTAGTTTGTAATTTGGTCCTGTAAGGCAGGGGTGCTCAAGGCCCCCCCCCCTCCCCAACAGGTCAGGTTTTCAAGATATCCCTGCTTCAGCACAGGTGGCTCAATCAGTCCCTGACTTTGACTGAGCACTGATTGGGCCACCTGTGCTGAAGCTGGGATATCCTTAAAACCTGACCTGTTGGGGGTTGTTGAGGACTGGAGTTGTCCTGCTGTAAGGGACCACAGCATCATTACATCCATCACTGTCAGTAAGCCAATATAATCCATCTGAAAACAAGTGCTATGTGTATCTGAAGCTCCTATAACTTGTCACCAAACACTGCGTAAACCTCCCGGAGTTACTATTACTGTGTATTTGTAACCTTCCGGAGTAACTATTACTGTGTATTTGTAACCTCCCGGAGTAACTATTACTGTGTATTTGTAACCTCCCGGAGTATCTATTACTGTGTATTTGGTAACCCACCCTCCTCGGAGTAACTATTACTGTGTCTTTAGTAACCTCCAGAGGTACCTAATTCCTTGTGTATATGGTAACCTTCCTGAGTAACTATTACTGTGTATTTGGTAACCTTCCGGAGTACACTATTACCTGTGTAATTTTGTTAACCCTCCTCGCCGGAGTAACTATTACTGTGTTTTGTAACTCATACTGACTGGTTGTCTCCTAGTAACTATTACTGTGTAGTTGTTAACCTTCCGGAGTAAGTGAAACCAGTAACTATACTGGTGTTGTTTGTAACCACCACTCCCAGACGTAACATACTGTGTGTTTGTAACCTCCAGGGAGTAACTATTTACTGTGTATTTGTAACCTCCAGGAGTGAACCATTACTGTGTATTTGTAACCTTCCGGTAGTAAAGTAATTATCTGTGTGTATTGAACCTCTCCGGGGATAAAGTTTACTGTGAGTTTTGTAACCTCCCGGAGTAAACTATTACTGTGGTTATTTGTAACTCTACCGTCGTCGAGTAACTATACTTGGCATTTGTAACCCTCCGGAGTAACTATACTGTACATACCTCGTATACTATAACGTCTGCGAGTGTACTCAGAGTAACATATTACTGTGTAATCGTGTACCCACGAGCAGATTCGGTATTAGTAACCTCCACTCGGGTGAGAACATTACTGTGTTTATTGTAAACCGCTCCCAGAGTAACTATTATGTGCATTTGGTAACCTCCCGGAAGTAGTAACATTACTGTGAGTTTGTACCTCCGAAGTAACTATTTCTGGTTGTATTTGTAACCACTCCCGGAGTAAGTATGACTGTGTATTGTAACCCCCCGGAGTAACTATTACTGTGTACTATTGTAACCTCCCGATTAAACAATTACTGTGTGTGTTGGTAAACACGCCGGGTGCGCTGCGAGGGTGAACGAGCTGGCGCATGGCTGCAGCGGTAGGGTCGCTGCGAGGGTGAAGACGTACACCGCGAGGGTGGAAGCGGGGCGTTGCGGGGGTGAGACATAGTGCTTGCTGCTGGGGTGTGATGGCGTGCGAGTGGACGTGTGGCCGAGTGAGAACTGCTAGCTGCGAGGTTGAGACTTGGATGCGCGATGCGACGGGTAGAAGGCCGGAGGTGAGAGTGCTTGCTCCCGGTGGGGGCACTGGCGTTTTGTTCAAACGTTGCTTGGTAGTCCCAGGGTCGATTTTGATGTGCTTGCGCTGCGGGGTGAGAGGGGCGCGCTGTCGAGGGTTATGAGGTACGTGCTGGCTGCGAGGGTGAGATGGGCGCGCTGCAGGTGAGACTGTCGATGGAGGTGAGATGGGCGCGCTGCAGGGGAGACGTTGCGTCTGGAGGGAAGATTGGCTTGGGCTGAGAGTGCTGCTGCGGGGGGCGCTCTGAGTGACTGCTTTGCGAGGGTGAGAGATGGGGTGCTGTCGGGGTGAGATGGGCGCTGCGAGGGTAGATGTACCTGCTCAGGAGACGCCACGCAGGGTGAATATGGGCGCGTGTGACGAGGGGTTGAGACAGGCGGCTGCGAGGGTGAACGGGCCGGCTGGCGGGGGTGAATGGGCGCGCTGCGGGGTGAGATGGACGTGCTGCGAGGGTGAGACGTGCTTGGTGCGAGGGTGAGATGGGTGCGCTGCGAGGGGAGATGCGGCGCGGCTGCGAGGAGTGGACGTTGCTGCGGTGAGTGTTGATAGGGCGCGCTGCGAGGTGAGACGTGCTTCGCGGCCGAGGGTGAGATGGGCGCGCTGCGAGGGGGTGAGACGTGCTTGCTGCGAGGGGAGATGGTTGCCTGGCGCGTGATGAGGGGCGCAGGGTGCGAATGGGTCGCTGCTGAGGGTGATACGGGTGCGTGATGACTGTCGCTGCGAGGGTGATGGTGAGATGGGCGCGCTGCGAGGGTGAGACAGGAGTCGTCGACTTGGCGAGGGTTGTAGACGGGCGAGCTCTGCGTGGGGAGATTGGCGCAGCTGCGGGGTGACGATGGACGTGCCTGCTAGTGAGAGGTGCTAGGTGAGAACGGTCGCCGCTTGCGAGGGTGAGAACGGGCAGCGTTGCTTGCAAGTAGGTGAGACGTGGGCGCGCTGCGAGGTTGACAGAATGGGCGCGCGGGTGAAGCGGCATGGGGTGAGACGGACGCGAGCATGGAGGTGCGATGGGCCGTAGGCTGAGAGTGAGGGCGCGCTGACATGGGGATGGATGGATGGAGTGCGTCGCGCAGGAGTTGGATTGGCTATGGGCGACCGAGTTGAGACGGGCGCCTGCAGAGGTGAGACCTGCCTCAATCGCGGAGGGTTAGATGGGCAACGTGCGAGGGTATGTGAGACAAGCTCCTGCGCGGGGTGCCGAGCCCGCGCGCGCGGACAACGGACAAACAATACACCACTTACACACCGTAGCACACAGAACCCACGTACACAACTGATCAACACATGGGATACACAACGTACACACTGATACACACAGCACACGGATCACACGGACTCCACGGATACACATTGGATACAACAGGCCTCACGGAACACACCACGGATACACACGAACACACACGCAAAACCACCATGTACACACGGAAACACGTACACACACGTCCAAACGGACAAACAGACCACAGCCCTGATCACACCTGACACCCCCTATACACACTGACTCACGACACAACACGACAACAACCGGTACACACAACGTTACGACACTTGAAACCCGGACAACAACGGACCCACAGACTGGACTCACGGTATACACAACGGACTCATCACGAACCAGTACACAAACTTATACCCCCAACTGACCACAAGTTATACCACTGACACACGGGATAACCAAACGGACTCACGGACACAACCCGGATCACACGTCCACAACACACGTACAAACCGGACCCATGGACACACAACGTAAACCACGACACACACTTACACAACAGACAACCTAGACAACAACGATCACTGACACCCACACAAACTGACACCGGACCTCACTGTACACAAAACAGCAAACACAAACACTTACTCCCTTACACACACGTAAAACACTTACGACACACGTACACACCACTGACTCACGGATACACACGGACACTCTCACTCAAACTGATAACACACAGACACATGACAACACGACACACGGAAAACACGGTACACATGGACTCCTGGATACACCGGTACACCAGACACACGAAATAACACATTGTACTCACGGGAACACACTTAACACTAAACAACTGATACACACGGACCTCATGTACACACGGATCCACACGGATACACACGTACAACACACGGACCTCACGCTAGACACACGGATACACACGTACACACGGAATCACACGATACAACGGACTCACGGACACCACGGTAAAACCCCTGTACACTACTGACACACCCTTGACTCACGGATACACCCGTACTCAACGGAACACAACAAGACACATGTACACACAACCCACTGGAAAACCACCACTGACGCCCGACTCATGATACACTGAACACACGAACCCCCATACGAATACACATGGACTCCGTATACACACGGACACGCGGACCCATCGATAACACACGGACTCACGGTACAACCACGTACTCACTGATACCCAGAAAACGGACTCACTCAGAACACACGTATAACACTGGATATACACGGACTCACTGATACGACACTGACAACCTGACACACGTAAACCGGATACCCCCGGACTCCTGACACACATGATCACACATTTACACACACAGTACTCTCACGGTCTACCCCTTACACATAACGTACACACGAAGAATACACCTGTACTCACGATACACGCACAACCATTGCCACAACGGACACACGGATACACAAAACTGACTCACGGACACAACACTGATACACAACTGACACACACGACACATTGACACTTGACACATCCCGGAAACACGGACCAACAAAACACGTACACACAGACAACAACCCGTACTCACTGACACAGCACGGATACCAACACTGACAACACATGATTACAGACAACACACGGACTCACGGACACACACAGAGAACAAACGGATACACAACGGAACACACGGACACACCGGACTCACGGATACCACGTACTCACCGGATACCCACGACAACATGGACAACCGGACACACACAGACCCATCGGAAAAACACGGACCACGGACCCTCATTGATCCAACAGTACACACATACACAAAACAAACGTAAATACACATGGACTAACGGATCAACCCGACGACACACGGACACAGTGTCACATGACTCACAGGATACACCGGACACACATTACTCAACGCAGACCACGGATTACCTTTGATCTACAACGGACTCAACGGATAACCTTACAAACTGGACACATAACAGGAAACACTGAACACACGGGTACAAGCACGAAGACAATATCCTGACACACATGTACCCGACTATGGTACCAGAGCAGGAAAACACTGACCACACAGCTCACAACGGATACACACGACACCATTACACACTAATACACATGGACTCACGTATACACGGTGCACAACCCATGGACACAGGATGCCACACGGAAAACACTTAACACACGGAAAACCCAGGACAACACACGATACACACGAATACTCATGGTATGGCACTCCCACGTATACACACACAGACACATGGGCACAATGGACACAACGGACTCTCAAGGATACACAACTTCCTCAACGGAATACACAAACGGACCCTCAGCTCATCATCACGGATACACATGAATAACCAAAACACGGACTCACCGACACAACAGTATCTGATAACCACACACGTCTACATGGACACAACACTTACACTCCACGTACAAACAGACAAGACTACTCACTGACACACACATATATCACGAAACACGGACTCCTACACAACACTTACAACAATTTGACACACACTTACTCACTTATACACACTTACTACACGAATACACATGGACTCACAGATACACACAGACACATGGACACACGGACTCACGGATACACACAGACACATGGACCCACGGAACTAACCCAGACACCACAAACTTAAAACTCTACACGTAGGTACTTACTCACTTATACCACCTCACACATACACAGGTACTCATACAGCAGTTGTGACTTCACAGTATATACAACACATCACATGGACACAAAATTTGCGTCCACAGCATGGGGGGCGTACCTCCTATCACATGGACCTCACTCAGACCACTTAGTATCAACACTTACCTCATCCAACGGATACATTCAGCCAACGTAACACACGGAACACGGATAACACCCCACGGGACATCACGGACACCCCTATACACACATATTCACGGACAGACACACGGCACAACACGACACACATGATACACACAAAAAAAAAAAAATACATAGAAAAACAACTGACAACACACACTACTCACGGATACCTGTACGTATAACAACACACAGACACTGGACAAAACTGGACACACGGACACACGGATACACATAGAAAACATGGAAAACACGGACACACAGACTCACGGACACACACAGACTCCATGATACACAACTGTAACAGACACGAATACACATGGACCTCACGGATAACACCCAGACCATGACAAACAAAACACTGACACACGGATCAACAACAACCGGACTCACGGATACACCGGACTCACGGATACACACGGATACAACACGGACTCATGCAGACACACATATACACACGGATAACACATGGACTCCCAATCTCACGGATCCCACGGCAAACGGACAAAGACAAAACCGTAAACAAACACGATAACACACTGATACACAACGTACAGCACACGGACACACTAATACACCGGCCTCACGGACAACACACGTACACACAGGAAAAACTTCAAAACGGACAACCCACGGCTCCAACACATTAACACAAAGTGACACACACACACACTGACTCACGGATACACACTAAAGCACATTGACACACAAGCACACGGATACCCAACATGACTCACGGATACACAACGGACTCACGGTACACACTGACGCACAACGTACACATACGGCCACAAACGAAGACACATGTACTCTACTGATACACACAACACATGACAAAACGGTCGTAATACACACTGCAACAATGGACACAGCCACTTAAAACAACTGACTCACTGACACAGACTACTCCCTATACACACGACACCAACACGCAACACACGTACTCAAGCACGGATCCACAACACGGACTCAAGGCATACACTACTGATAACAAACGGCTCCTGATACAACACTGACACACGGAAACACGGATACACACTGGGACAACACGGTGACAACATATCGACTTCACGACAGCATGGCACACTATACACAAGACTCATTGACCAACGTAAAACCGGACTCACACGACTCACGGACCGAACTGACTCATGGATACACACTAATACACGGACCCACACGACCACACTTACACACGTATCAAACCCACCTCATGGTACACACGGAACTCACGGATACACCGGACACCTGACTCATCACCCCCACGAGACACACGGAACACACACGGACCACACTGCTCACGGATCCAACAGACGACGCACGGAACACCGACTCACGTATACACCCGTACTCACACGTATACAACCGTACAGCACGGATACAATCCATACAGACACACCACCTTATACACAACGGACACACAATGACCACACAAGAAACACAACATCCTCACCATAAACTTACTCATCACTGACTCACACGTACACACTGACTTTCATGTATACCCACAACTCACGGATACACAAACGGACTCACGAGACTTTCACGGATCACACGGAACTACGGACTCACGGAATACACACCGGACTCAAACTATTACACACTGACCACTTGGCACACACATACACCACGTCTGGCTCACAGATAACATCAACGGACTCACGGATACACACGACACAATGGCACACTGTACTCACGTTATACCGACGGACACACACTGACTCACTTCCGTATACACACTAATCAAGCGGCACACTGACCACGGATAACACAGACTCACGACACCTGACTCAACGATACACACAGACTCAAACGTATCACACAGACTCCCGGATACACAACGGACTCACACGATACACACTACTCACATCCACGGACTCACAGGATAAAACCGGACTCACGGATACACCGTACACGACTGACTCACACGGATACTACAAAACTGACTCATGATACACGACGGACACCCAACGACACACAAGACGGATACACACGGACAGAACTGACTCATCGGATAACGACACTGTGACACACCTGACTAACGATACTCCAACGGAACTCCTGTCTCACAAAGACACATGACCACGGATACACATGACTCACGGATACACCGGACTCACTGGACTCACTAACAACACGGACACATCCCGGACACCGGATATCCCACGGCCTCTCGACGGACACACGGCGCACGTATACACCACGGAACAACACATGGACACACTGACTCACATATACACACTGACTCACGGATCACCTTACTCACGTACACACAAACGGACATACACTGACTCACATATAACACACGGACTCACTGATACCCAAACCAACTGACTCACAGTTACGGACACACTTGACTCACTATACACAATGTGACGCACTGATCACAACCACACGGACACACTGACTCACGGATACCACGGACTCACGGAAACCCACAGACCACACACGGACACACTGTCCGGATACACAACGGACTCACGAATACACACTGACACAACTGACTCACGGATACACATGGACACACTGACTCACTGATACCACACGGACCACGAATACACGACTTGCCCCACTGGACCACGGGATTCAACATTACCCCACTTACTCCGGATAACACACCCGTACGACACTGACTCCTTTATACACACGGACAGACCAACGGATAACACAAGTACACAGCCCGTATACACAACTTACTCACGGATGACAACACGTACAAACCACATGGATACACACGGACACCCTGACTCACTATACAACAACTGACCTCAATCACGGATACACACGACTCACAGACTCACAGCTACACACGGACACCTGACTCCATTCCACAACGACTATACACGGGATACACACGGACAAACTGACTCCGGAATACCCACATGCACACACGGACACAAACTGACCACGTATACACACATGGACTCACTATTCAAAACACGGAACACAACTGACCACGGCATACACAACTGACAACACTGACTACGGATAACAACACTCTGACACACTGACTCACGGATAACACAACGACACACTGATTCATGATACCTACTTCGACACAAACATAACACACGGTGTGTGATGGGGTGATCTGGGTCATGGGGAGGACAGGCACCCGACAACCGGACGGAATGGGTGTGGCTGTCGTGAGGTGTTGTGCACACTTGAACACTGACAGTGTCACACGTACTCACTTGACACACAATTGCCCTTATTACATACAGACTCATGTACACACGTAAAACAAAAAACTACTACTTCACACGACTCAAGGACACACACCGTGACTCATTATAACACACTAATCACGGACACAACTGAATACCAACTGACTCACGGGTATACACACAAGCTCTGTAGACACACACCGTACTCAACCCGGATACACCGGACACCTGACTCCCTTATACACAACGGACCCACAACGGACACAACTTGCTCACGATACACAACACCACGTAACTCCTGATACACACGACTCCGGATCAACGTAACTCATCTGAGATACACACGGACACACGGATACATACATACACCACTGATCACCCGGACACACACGGATACACACTGACTCACGGATACACACAACTTACGGATACACACGACACACTGACTCACTATACACTGTACACCACTTACTCAACGTATACACAAAAACGGACTCACTGACACCCAACGGACTCACTTACGACAACAACTTACCTCATGGTACCCACGTACTCTAACCGTATACACACGGACTTCACGTATCACACAGACACGAACGGGACAACGGACTCATTGATGAACACCATCTTGACTCACAACTCAAACATACACACGGACACGGCTACACAACGGCCTCACTATATACCACAGTAACACACTGACAATCGCGGATAACACTACTCACTTATAAAACAAGTACCCCATGACACACGATACACACTGACCAAAAGGTCACGCTTGATACACACGGACACATTTACTCACGGATCACACGGACCACGATAAACAATGACACACATTATACACACCGACTCCAAGTACAACACCGGACACACCTGATACACACGGATACCTGACCCTCAACGATACAAACGGACTCCTTATACACAACACACGGATTCACGGATACACACAGACACACACGGACACACGGATATACACAGACACACGGACTCACTGTATTAACAGACGTACTCACGATACCCCCGTACTCGAGGGTTCACAACGGACACCCTGATTCATTGATATACACTCGACAACACAACTTATATCCCACTGTATACACACTTACACACTACCTTAAACACTGATCACACTTGTGAAACATTACTTTCGCAACAACTTACTCCCTTGACACACTTTCACATATCCTGATACACAACTAGCTATTTAACACTTAAAACCTTACATCACGCACCTACTCAACTTACACACACATACTCATTTATACCCATATAATAACACTGACACACACAGAGTCCACACTTACTCACGTGATACAAACACGACTCATGTGTACACACTGACATCACACGGATACACACTGACACACGACTCAACTCACTTATACACACTGACACACAACTTACTAGCAATGCCACCTTGACTCACGGAACACAAAACACCTCACGGATTACACACGACTCCGAATACATACGTGACTCGACGGCTTACCAACGTACACACACGGTATAGCATACAGTACACACACGATACCCACGTACACACACCTGATACACACTGACCTCACGGATAACACAGACCTTCCGGATACAACACACACAGACTAACCTCACGGATCCACGGACACACATGACTCACGGATACACACAGACTCACGGACACACACTGACTCACGGACACACACGGACTCTGGATACAACCACGGACCTCCACGGATTCACACTTGACTCACGGATACACCAGACAACACTGACTCACGGATACACAGGACTCACATCTAAAAAACCGGACACGGATACAAAAACGGACATCACAGATACACACGGACACACTGACTCAACTGATCACACGGACTCACTGATACACAAGGACAACCTGACACACGAATACAACCCTGACTCACGGATACACCGGACCATTGATCTCACGGATACACACGGACAACACAACTTATAACAAGGTAACACACGGATACCAGGACAATACCGACTCCCTGCAACACACTTACCACACGGATACAACACACTGGATACACTGACTCACAGCGGATTCCAACGGAGTCATCGATACACCACGATCACGGATCACACACAGCACAACGACGGACACCACGTCATATTCACAACACAACGTACTCACGGATACATGACTTACTTCACGTATACAACCCGGACTCACGGATACACATGACACATCTGACCACTGATACACACGGATCATCAACTTATTATCAATGGACCAAACACTTGACACAACGGATCACAATGACTCACATACCACTGACACACACTGACTTCAACGGATACACACACGTAAACCCTTGACCCCATTAACACAACGTACTAACACGTATACCAAACCGACTCACTCAGCTTACATCACCCTGACTCACGGATACCCACAGACACACGGATCCCCACGGATACACCGGACTACGCTAACATACGTCACACTGACTCACTAGATACACACGGACACAGTCGTACGACCCTGGGACTCACATATACACAGATCTGTACACACTGACTCACATACAAACACACGGACCATCGGACACAAACTGGGACTCACCTATACCACCAACACAATTCCTCATCCTGATACACACCGTACTACAGAGACGGATAACACACGGACCTCAGCACGGATAACAAACGGACACCACTGACACTCACATATACAATTGACTCACTCACGATACACACATATCCTGACTCACGTCATACACAACGGACACAACTGACTCAACGGATCCACGTGGATACACAAATACACAACGAAGCACAAGGTACACGACATCCCCAGCAACGACACACAACGATACACATTGATCACAGCCGGTACACAGAGGACCAACACACTCCACACACCGACTTTCAACTGACTCACAGAACGGGCCACACGTGACTCACGGATTAGCACACGACTCACAGATACACAACACGTACTCACGGATCCCACGGACCCGGATACGCACTTGATACAACACGGACAACGGATACCCGGACTCATGATACACGGACACATGGATACACTGACTCACGGCTACAGCCGACACACACTGATCATGCGGGATACACCCGACAGAACTCACTTCGACAACAACTTGACTCACGGAAACAACCAAGCACGTACCTCACGATACACATTTACACACTGACTAACGATACACACGGTACTCGTGGATACACAAGACAAACACGACACACCACCTCGACTCTACGTAATACACAAGACACACGGACCCACTGATCACACTGACTCAAACGTATACACACGTACCGCCACTGAACTCAACGGATCACAACTTACAAACACAACGACACACATATACACAATGACAACACGACACACGGATACCACACTTACTCACGGATACACACTTACCTCATCGGAATACAGCACACGGACTCACGGATCCCCCGGACTCACGGATCCCCCGGACTCACGGATACCACGGACCACGAGCGGACTCCACGGACTCACACGGACACACTGACTCACATATACACACTGACTCACGGATACACACGGACTCACGGACACACACGGACACACACGGATACACATGGACTCATCTCACTTATCCACACGGACACACTTACTCACGAATAACCACACTACTCAATCACGTGATAACACAGGGGACCACACTGACTCACCGGTCTACACACGGACCTCAACTGACTCACCGGATACAACACGGACACAGATACACCCGACACCACAACTGACACAACCCGGACTGACTCCCGGATACACAACGTACTTCAACGGATAACACACAGACACACACGTACAACACTGACGTCACTCACGTATACCCACTAGACACACGGATACAACACGGACCCTGACGTCACCTGTAACACACTGAACACACCCGGATACCCACAAGGACCCCCCAGAACCCCGCCCCGCACGGACACCGGATACATACAACTGACACACGTATACAACACCAGGCCACACACGCCTCACCCTCCACGTACTCACACCGGACTCACATCTTAAGCCCCGGCCAATAACTAAACTCCCAAAAAAGAATCATCAACCTTTATACACACAGACTCAAACCTTATCCACACGGAACTCACGGACTCCTGATACACAACGTACACGTCACATCACGGACTCAACGGTACACACGGACTCTCACGATACAGCACTGACCTTCACGGACAACACCAACATACACAGAACTTCCCTCCAACGGAATACAACCACTAACTCAACTGATACAACACACTGGAGTACAGCCACGAACACAATTGACCACAAGCCCTTACTCACGTATACAACACTGACACAAACACTTACTAACGGATAACACACTGACTCAAACACGGACACACTGCCTCCCGTATACAACACAACTCACTTACACAACGACTCACGATACACCAGACCTCAGAACAACATACTCAGATAACAACACGGACTCTAACGTATACACACCTGACTCCACGGACCTCACGGATACACACGGACTCACGGATACACACGGACACACTGACCTCCCGGGATACACACGGACTCTTATACACAATTGACAACAAACACTACACACGGATACACACGTACACAAACCTGACTCAATCACGGATACACACGTACCACTTACTAACGGATACACACTGACTCATGGATCACCAAGACACAAGGAACCACTGATACCCACTGACTTCCACGGATTACACGCGTACTCACTTGACTCACGGATCCAACAGACACCGACACACGGACACACGGTACACACGGACGCACTGATACACCTGACTCACTTAACACCAACACTTACACACATGGACAGCACACTGACTCACATTACACACTGTACTACACGGATACACACGGAAAACTCACTGACCCCACACGGACAACACTGACTCCATATGCAAGCGGACTCCCGGATACACATGAACAACACACGACCTCACGAATCCACGTACTACACGGAACACACGACTCACATATACACAAGGACTCAACGGATACACAACGGACATACCCCGACTCCCGTTATACCACGGAACCTCCGGATTAAACATAGACAACAGCACGGACCACTGACTTACCGTGATGACACCACCGGACCTCACTAATACACGACTTACACCTGACTCCGTATACACATGGAAACCCCTGTACTCACGGATACACACTGACGCTCACTAATACCAACTGACACACTGACCTCACTGGATACCATTGAACATTCACTGACTTCACTTATACACAACGTACACACTGACTCATTTGATACACACTGACACACGATTACACAGGACACACACGTTACACGCCTGACTCCAACGTATCACACGGACACACATGGATAACCACGGACACCCTGACTCACATCTCAAAACAAACACTGGACTCACTTATAAAAACACGGACTCACAGACTCACAGATACACACGGACACACTGACTCACATATCCAACTGACTCAGTCACGATACACAAACGTACACAACTAGACTCCGGCTACACACAGGCACACACGGACACACTGACTCAAAAGATCACACGGACTCACGTCACTCTACACACGGCCACAACTGCTCACGGTATACACACTTACACACTGACTCAAACTGTATACACCTGACAACCCAACTGTACCACGGATACACACGGACACCTTGATTCATTTATACACTCTACACCCCTAACGGATACACAAGGACACACACTACACCTATACCCCGCACATTACACACATATACACACCACTACGTATACCACACTTACTCCGTATCACCAAACCTTACCCTGACCTCCTCCACTATACACACTGTACTCCACGGATACCACATGGAAACCCTTAACGACTCAAGGATACACACTGACACACCTGACTCAGCAACCTTATACCATGACACACTACACTTTACTCATGTATACACACCGACAAACACTTACTCACTGTATACCAACGTCCACCCTTATCAACTCCCCTATACCACGTACACACTGCTTTCACGTATACACACGACACACCTGTGACTATCCTCACTGATCCACACGGACACACTCTGACTCAACGATACACAACGACACACTGACTTCATCACGGATACACACGGACACCTTGACCACTGATACACAAAACACGTACACAAACTGCCTCACGGATAACACAAGAACGTACCTGACTACTGCTCACAGAATACCACAGACACTCTGACTCACAGATACACACGTCTCATCGTATAACACCACACGGACTACAACGGATACACACAAGGCTCACACGGATACACAGACTCACATATACACACAAGACTCCCTGATACACATGGACTCACGACTCCACGGATACACAACGGGTACGTCACACGGACTCAACGTGATACACAACGGACCACGGATAACACAACTAGACTCACATATACCACGGACAGCACACCCGGACTCATGGATACACACTTACTCACTGATACACACGGACTCAACTGAATACACCTTGCTCACGGATACACACGGACCACACCGCTTCACGGATACACTCGGACCATCACCTGCATGACGACGGACTCATGTGGTACAACACTTACCCACTACGACCTCACTACACACACGTACCACAAACAACACACTGACAAAGGCCTTAGTACAAAACTTATACCGGATACACACACTGACACACGGATACACACTGAGACATGGACCTCCCTTATACACACAACAACTGCACAACTTATACCTTATACCACTGTACATACAACCCACGTACTCAACTGACACCACAATAACACGGAGACAACACGGACACACACAACTTACGAGGGGGACAATACATGTGAACACGGATACAACACTACACATAAACAGCAATGAACTGACACATGGATACACAAACGTACACTCCGCTCCTCTCATGCTCCCGCCCCGGCCATTTTTTCATTGCCAACTAGCTGCATTTGTAAACAAAAAAGCTGGTGAACATATTTTGCTGCCATGTCTCATCCCCCCCTCCCATCCCTCTCCCCCCCCCCCATCACATTCCCCTAATCTCTGCACAGGATCAGAGCCCATCTCCCAAGGGCCACCAAACCGGTCAAGTTTTCAGAATATCCCAGCTTTTCCCAGGCAAGGGTGGCTCAATCAGTGTCTCAGTTTGTGTAGTGGCAGTGCCCTGTATACGTGCAGTGCCCTGTGCATGTGGCAGTGCCCTCATACTGCAGTGCTCTGCATACGGTTGGCAGTGCCCTGAATACTGGCAATCGCGCGTGGCACGTTGCAAGTCCTATCACGTGGCAGCGTCCTTTTCAAGTGTCCAGTGCCCCGTGTACCGTGCAGTGCCCTACGTAATGGCAGTGCCCTTGTACGTGGTCAGTGCCTCTGTACGTGGCAGCATCCGCCGCTGTGTACGTGCCTGCCCTAGCCTGGCAGTGTCCTCTGTACTTGTTGCGCGGCCCTGTGTACGTGGCAGCGCCCTGTGTACGTGGCAGTGCCCTGTGTACGTGGTAGTGCACAGGTGTATCCCATGCAGTAACAGAGTTTACATGAGGCTCTGTAATTCCTCAGCATTGTTTTCTCTATCAGTGTGACTGGATCTCAGCGCCGCAGGACCATGTATACAGAACTGGTTTAGAACCCACAACATAAAACCACTAGAACCGTGCCCAACCTATTTTGTACCTCAAACACAGTGGGCAGGGCGACGCCCATAAACCAGGGCAGGGCGAGCCATAAACGGGGGCAGGGCGAGCCCATAACGGGGCAGGGTCGAGCCCATAACGGGGGCAGGGGCGAGCCCCATAACAGGGGGCTAGGGCGAGCCCATACGGGGGGCAGGGTGGCCCATAACAGGGGCAGGGTAGCCCATAACGGGGGGGCATGCGAGCCCATAACGGGGGCAGGGCGAGCCCATTACAGGGGGCAGGGCTAGCCCATACGGGGGTCATGGCGAGCCCATAACGGGGTGTCAGGGCGGCCCTCATCAAGCGGGGGGCAGGGCGAGCCCTAACGGGGGGCAGGGACGAGCCCATAACGGGGGCAGGCGAGCCCATACAGGGCATGGGGCGACCCCTCACGGGGGGCAGGGCGAGCCAATAACGAATGGCAGGGGCGATCCCATAACGAGGGGGCTGGCGGCCACATAACAGGGGGGCAGGGCGCCCCTAATGGGCAGAGCGAGCCCATATAAAGAGTGTGAAATACGGAAAACCTTGGTTCAGGTATCGAGGCCATACTGTTTTGCATTGCTCTCTCATAACAGGGCATTGCGAGCCCATAATGGGGTAGCCAGAGGATGGCGACCCATAACGGGGGGCATGGCCGCCGCATAACGGGGGCAGGGGAGCCCTAGCTGCTGGGGCAAGGGGAGTTGCGAGCGCCGATAACAGGGGGCAGGGCAGCCCCTACACAGGGGTCGCAGGGCTGAGCCAACTGGGCATTGCGAGCCCATAACAGGGGGCAGGCCACAGCCCGTACAGGGGGCAGGGCGAGCCCCATAAACGGGGCTGGCAGGGCAGCCCATAAACGGGGTCAGGGGCCGAGCCCATAAAGGTGGGCATGGCGAGCCCATAGTGAGAAAGGATCGGGTTAGTAGGCGTGTTTTCAGTGCTATCCCATCCCCGTCTTCTCACTGATGTCGCTCCCTCACCATTTTTTTCATTGTGGGCGAGCCCCTACGAGGGCAGAGGGGAGCCATACGAGGGGCATGGCGAGCCAATAACAGTGGGGCCAAGGCGGCCCATAATGGGGGCAGAGCGAGCCCATAAGGGGGCCAGGGCGAGGCCATACGGGGGCAAAGGGCGAGCTCATAACAGGGGCAGGGCGAGCCCATAATGGGGGGCAGGGCGAGCCTACATAACAGGGGCAAGGGCGAGCCATAACGGGGGGCAGGGCGAGCTCATAACATGGGCAGCGAGCACCATAACAGGGGGCACGGGCGAGCCCATAACAGGGAGCAAGGCGAGCCCATAACGGGGGGGCAGGGCGAGCCCATAACGGGGGGCAAGGCTAGGCCCAATAACAGGGGCATGGCAGCCCATAACGGGGGGGGGTCAGGGCGAGCCCCATGAAACGTGTGTGCCGGGCGAGCCCATAACGGGGGAGCAGGCGACCATAACAGGTTGTGGGCGGAAGAGCGAGCCCATAAACAGGGGGGCCAGGAATGGCCGAGCCCATACGGTGGGCCTGGCGAGCCGTAACGGGGCCAGGGCTAGCCCTAACGGGGGCAGGTCGAGCCCATACGGGTCCCAGGGCGAGCCCATAACAGGGTGGGGCAGGGCGAGGCCATAACAGGGGCAGGCGAGCCCATACCAGTGGCAGGCGATTCCCAAAACGGGGGGCAGGGCGATCCCATAACGGGGGGCAAGGGGCGAGCCCATAACAGGGGCAGGCGAGCCCAGTAAGCACGGGGGGCAGGGCGAGCCCAGAACCGAGGGCAAGGGCGAGCCCATAACAGGGGCAGGGCGAGCCCATAAATGTGTGCAGATGCGAGCCCCATATTCAGGGGCATGGCGAGCCCATAATGGGCAAGCGATCCCATAATGGGGCAGAGCGAGTCCCATAACATGGGCAATGAATGGCGAGCCGCAAAACGGGGCAGGGCGAGGGCAAACCTTAACGGGGGTCCAGGGCGAGCCCATAATGGCTGGCAAGCGAGCCATAACATGGGGATGGGAACCGGCCCATACAAACCAAAACAAGGGGTGATCAAACCGGGCGAGCCCATACAGTGGGCTAGGGCGAAGCCCATAACAGGGGTCCAAGGGCGAGCCCATACATGGGGCAGGGCGAGCCCCATAACGGGGTGGCAGGGCGAGCCCAAACCGGGGCAGGGCGAAGCCCATCAACAGGGGGCAGGGTCGAGCCCATAACATGGGGCAGCGGCGGGGCCCATAACGGGGGCAGGGGGCCGCCCATACGGGGGCAGGGCGCGCCCATAACAGGGGGCATGGCGAGCCATAACGGGGGGCAGGGCGCGCGCCATACGGGGGCAGGGCGAGCGCCATAATGGGGCATAGCGAGCCCATAACCTGGGCCATGGGCGAACCCATACGGGGGCAGGGCGGAGCCCATAACGGGGCAGGGCGAGCAGCCCCTAACAGGGCTGGCGGCCCATAACGGGGGGCAAGGGCGAGCCCATAACAGGGGCAGGGCGAGCCCATAAACGGGGGCAGGGCGATCCCATAACGGGGGGCAGGAGCGAGCCCCATAAAGACACGTGGGGCATGGCGAGCCCATACAGGGGTCAGGGCGAGCCCATCACAGGGGCAGGCGAGGAAGGCCCATGAAAAACAGGGTGCAGTGCTAACCCATCACTGTTGGGGGGCATGGCGAGCCCATACACAGGGTCAGGGCGAACCATAACGGGGTGGGGCAGGGCGGCCCATAACATGGGCAGGGCGAACCCATAACGGGGGGGGCAGGGCACCCATAACAGGGGCAAGGATTCGAGCCCATAACACGGGGGTCAGAGGGGGCGAGCCCATAACGGGTGCAGTGCGGCCCATACAGGTAGGCAGGCGAGCCCATAACAGTGTCAGGGGGCGCGCCCATAACGTGGGGGGCAGGGCGAGCCCATACCAGGGGCAGGGCGAGCGCCCATAACCGGGTGCACAGTGCGAGCCCATCTGGGCAGGAGGGGGTCTGGGCAAGGCCATAGGACGGGGGGCAGGGCGAGCCCAATCTACCGGGTGCAGGTCGAGCCCATAAACTGGGGCAATGGCGAAACCCATAACGGTGTTCACAGTTGCGCGCCCATAACCGGGTGACACCGTCGGCCCATAACGTGTGTGTGCATGGCTAGACCCATAAACGGTGTGGCAGGGCGAACCCATAACAGGTGGGCCGTTGCGAGCCCTTAAAAACGGAGGGCACTGTTGCGAGCCCAATAACAGGGGCAGTGGCGATCGCCTAACCGGGGTGCAGGGCGGCCCATAAGGGGTGCAGGGCGACCCATAACGGGTGGGGCCAGGCAGCCCATAACCAGGGGGCCGGGCGAGCCCATAACGGGGAGCATGTCGAGCCATACCAAAAAAGGTGCAAGGCGAGCCCAAACCGTGGGCAAGGGCGAGCCCAATAACGGTGGGGGTGGGCAAAGAGGCGATCCCATAACTGTGGCAGTGCGAAACCCATACTGGGGTGGGCAGGGAGCCCATAACAGAGGGGGCAGGAACAGGTGCAGGGCGAGCCCATCTTGGCAAGGGCGATCCCATAGCGGGGGGCAGAGTACGAGCCCATAAACTTGTGGCAACGAACGCGAGCCCTAGACGGGGGGCATGGCGAGCCCAAACATTGGCAAAGGCCGAGGTCCCAATACCGGGGGGCATAGCGAGAAGCCCAATAACGGGGGGCCCACGTGCGGAGCCCCATAACGGGGGGGCAGGGCGAGCCCATAACTAGGGGCAGGGCGAGCCCATAACGAGGGGCAGGGCGAGCCCATAACGGGGGGCTGGGCGAGTCCATAACGGGGGCAGGGCGAGCCCATAACGGGGGGGCAGGGCGAGCCCATAACAGGGGGCAGGGCGAGCCCATAACGGGGGGCACGGCGAGCCCATAACGGGGGGCAGGGCGAGCCCATAACAGGGGGCACAGGGGACAGGGCGAGCCCGTAACAGACGAGGTGACTGTTAGAAATACCCGTTTGTATTTAATGCTCTCACTGCATTAAAGGCTTTTTTTATCTCATATATTGTATAACGTGTGAAATGTAAATGTGCAGTTACAGACCCGGGCGCAGTACAACTTAAACAGCCTTTTTTTTTGTGATGTTTAAGTTATTATTTTTTTCTCAACCAAATTTGAGAAGAATCTTCTGTGCTACACAATCTGCTACAAGGGGGAGCACAGAGTCTGCATGCATGCTGCGGGGGGGTGAGATAGATAGATAGAAAGATAGATAGACAGACAGACAGACAGACAGACAGACAGACAGACAGACAGACAGATAGATAGATAGAACACTATATGGGTACATTAGAACTTCTGGTTCATACAACGCATAGGTCTGATAAAAGAGTTTTATTTGTCAGAAGGAATACACTGTATATCATATTATAATTACACCGCTATAGCACTGCAATGCTGCATTAGCATCGGATAAATCCCCCGTTTCATCTGTAAATGATTGATGATTTTATAGTAGGTGTGTTGATGTGTTGATGTCACTTAATCCACCCAGCATTGAAGGGGATTATTACTTGATATTTTTGCAGGAGAAACAGCATCGCCCAGTGGAGAGTATCAGAACTGCAGGCGTGCACTGTGGGCAGCGTTAAGGAACCCTATAATTATATTGTGAAATTCTGCAGAACCCCAACCCTCTCTAATAGCGCGTCTGAGATCAGATGCATTGTAAGGAACCCCAACCCTCTCTAATAGCGCGTCTGAGATTAGATGCATTGTAAGGAATCCCAACCCTCTCTAATAGCACGTCTGAGATCAGATGTATTGTAAGGTACCCCAACCCTCTCTAATAGCGCGTCTGAGATCAGATGCATTATAAGGAACCCCAACCCTCTCTAATAGTGCGTCTGAGATCAGATGCATTGTAAGGAACCCCAACCCTCCCTAATAGCGCTTCTGAGATCAGATGCATTGTAAGGAACCCCAACCCTCTCTAATAGCGCGTCTGAGATCAGATGCATTGTAAGGAACCCCAACCCTCTCTAATAGCGTGTCTGAGATCACATGCATTGTAAGGAACCCCAACCCTCTCTAATAGCGCGTCTGGGATCACATGCATTGTAAGGAACCCCAACCCTCTCTAATAGCGCGTCTGAGTTCAGTTGCATTATAAATTCTTCTGTATTTGGCACAATTTTTGAATGGCCTGTAAATTGCAGGGACCCCTGTAGGGACGCCCGGAGAAAAACACTACTCTAAATAGAGCAACACAGACCGTCATATATGAGGCGCTGTACTCACCCTTGCAGGCGCTGCCTTCCCTGGTGATTGCCTGCTTGCACACGCTGCACGACTTCACCTTCTTGAAGTTCTTCACCTTGAACATGTGACAATTCTGACCCTCCAGATCTTCAGGCTGAGAAAGCAGAAAGAGGACCCCATTAATGAGCGTGGGAGGACCCCATGAATGAGCATGGGAGGACCCCATTAATGAGCGTGGGAGGACCCCATTAATGAGCGTGGGAGGACCCTATTAATGAGCGTGGGAGGACCCCATTAATAAGCGTGGGAGGACCCCATTAATGAGCGTGGGAGGACCCCATTAATGAGCGTGGGAGGACCCCATTAATGAGCGTGGGAGGACCCCATTAATAAGCGTGGGAGGACCCCATTAATATGCGTGGGAGGACCCCATTAATGAGTGTGGGAGGACCCCATTAATGGGCGTGGGAGGACCCCATTAATGGGCATGGGAGGACCCCATTAATGAGCGTGGGAGGACCCCATTAATAAGCGTGGGAGGACCCCATTAATAAGCGTGGGAGGACCCCATTAATGAGCATGGGAGGACCCCATTAATAAGCATGGGAGGACCCCATTAATGAGCGTGGGAGGATCCCATTAATGAGTGTGGGAGGACCCCATTAATAAGCGTGGGAGGACCCCATTAATGAGCGTGGAATGGGTTTCTCCAAAAAGGTTACACATCTTACGGAAACGGACAGGTGCAAAAATGTATTACTTAACATGGACATACGTGTAACAAATAACGTCCTTCATAGAACTTACTCATGACAATGAATGAAACCAGTAACATATTTCAGTGGATACAGAATACTTCCATTACAAAAGATATACAAAGTCTTTCTGAAACCCGTATCTATGTGGCTAGCTCAAGGTGTACGGGATAGCTTAATAGTCCTGGAGAAAAGCAGATTCAATGTACAGTAGATTGTGATACTTTTTAGTGCATGGTTGAGGCAACTCCAGATCCACCAACAGGTCAGGTATTAGGGATATCCCTGCTTCAGCACAGGTAGCTCCATCCGTGGCTTGGTCAACTGATTGAGCCACCTGTGCTGAAGCAGGGATATCCATAAAACCTGCCCTGTTGGTGGTCCTTAAGGACTGGAGTTGACCGCCCCTGTTTAATAAACATTAGGTTTATTAACTTGCTAACTTTATCAGAGTGCCCATTTTTTTTTTTTAGTTTCAACTATACCCAACACTGGGGTTGATATAGTGCAGCACCCTCCCCTCCCCCCCACCACCACCACCACCTATAGAATTATACATGCATCAGTCTGCTCGGCTTGCATTACTATACATCCCCAAGTATGCTGATACTGTATACATAATCTGTAGTTACGATAATAACTTCCTCTGATGTTGAACATGTCTCGCTTTCTGCTCAATGGGCAGCAGATGGCGGCAAACCCTTTCTATAAAGGATATTATAGAAGAGGCAATTACAGTGTATTGTTATTCCCATCTCAATATTCCAACTAAAGGAAGCATCTGTTATCAATACATAGCTCACTGTGCTCCTTAACCCTTCAGTGCCAGAGGGGCAGGCAATACACTGAAAAAGATACAGCAAATTCTATCAAATGTTGCTGATAGTACATGAATTTATGGGACAAAAGGGGTAATTAAATGAATGGGTGAAAGTGACTTAAAAAAAGTAATTGACACATTGTCAGAAATAAATGAATTCCAAACCTGTCAAACATTGGGGCAAAGTTATTTAAACCTCATTCTATAAAGTTTTGTAGAGTATTTTATGTTCTAAAACATAATGAGCCCGGAGTCTTTTTAAAACAAATCCAACTTTCTTTAAAAGGGAAAAGAAATTGAGTTATTGCTACATAAATACAAAAGCAGTACTTCCCAATAAAACCCCCAAGTACCATAAAACATTAACCCCCTTGTCAAAAGTAGTACATTTATTTCACCTCAAGCACATGTACATACATAGAAATGCGCTGAAGTTTGCTCCGCCAGCTAAGTGGTTAATTACATTTTTTTTAAACGTTTCAAATCCATTCTTTTCATAAATAAATTAGTGGTCTCAAGTTTTTGACAACCCAGTTTATACATCCCACCAGCTGTCTATCGCCTCTTAATCTCCCTCAAGTACATTCATCCATTTGCAACCCCTCCTGGACAGGAGCCCACTGGGCCTTTATTGTTCCAGCTTGTACAGTTTTGTTCAGTGAAAACGACACCCCATGCCTAGGAGCAGCCAAAAAGGGAAGGCCTGAAAAGGAACAAACCTCTCCCCCCCCCCCCCCCCAACCCCCACACACCCCCTTCCTCTGGTCCTTCTCCCTTCATCGGGTGTCCTGTCTACGACCACCCAAGTACTCTCTGTGGTTCTGAATTCTCTTTATTAATGACATCTGGATCCCAGCTGAAATGTAATAGGCTCTCAGAATAAGCAGGGATGGCAGCAGCAGCAGCGAGAGGAGACTGGGAAGGGGAACGGGGTTATGATGAAGGAGGGAGAGATACAAACACACTGTTTCCTCTCTTGTTACTGCTGTGTGGAATCTTTCTCTCTCAATCTTACTATTATTTAAGGGGCTAACATACAATGCAGCGCAGTACAATATGAGAGACAAGATGGTAACACGCACAATAACACATATATTGGACAGTATATATACAGCAGAATATAACATCATTTAGGTTATAAAAAAAAAAAGTGCCCCGCACTCTGAAATATTCAAAGGCACCACAGAGGTTATTAACTAAACAATGGTTGAGCTACAACATTTTTGTTTTGCTTTGTTTTCCGTTGCCAAGTGCATAATAAAAATATGCTGTCGCAGATGTGCAATTTTATTCAGCATACAAGAAAAACAATATTTTAAACGCGTCAAAAAGAGACTTATTATTTACGAAAGTTTCCCAGCTGCAAAACTGGGGCATTTAATTTCACCAGATTTATTCAAAGGAAAAGTAACCAAAATGCGTCAATGGGACTGGTTTTCTTTGATAAACATGGTGCTGTTTTGCACTGGGGTTCCCCCAAGTTTTGCAGGCGGGAGACATTGGCCGATAGTGGTGTTGATGAAACTGCATGAAACACTTCACACTACAGTATATTTTACGTTGAGTGATTTCAGTCGTCACAAGAACTATGGCGAGAGACACAAAATCAAATTGCTGCAGATGAGCAAACCACAAATCCGTTCTTCCTCCTCTGAAATTAAACATGGGATTGAGTGGCCCTGCACCAAGGCTTAAACTAACCAATATCTGCAGAGCTTCATCACGCAGATAAATTGCTTCCACCACTTCCATTGAACCCTTCGTAATAACCCAAGACCTTCACCAAGGTACTCTACGGGCTTCTGTATTAGTGTTTGAAGGGGTGTGGGCCTTATGGTCGGGAACTAATGTCCATTACAAATACACAATCTTAACAAGCTCCAAACCCCCAGTATTCTGGACTTATTTACTTAACAGTACAGCAGCTGTAATCATTGGAAACACCTCGGGAATGGATCTTGATTAGGAACATAGACGGTTTAGACCTCTACTGTACACCATTAATGAGAACCAAGCTTCAAAGCCCTCCAATCCCTATTACTGGGATAATATAGACCTGGATGCCCTGAATGGAAGAGGATCATAGAGATCAAGTATAGCAAATCAGCTTCAAAAATGGCAAAAATGTGCGTGCAATGCGGGGAGCAGCAGCCTCCTGGGATCTGGGTCCTCTAGCACTCTTGGGATGGCCCCATAGTGCCAATACTATTTTGGTATGCTACATTTCATCATTCATCATTCCCACCCACTTTAGTGCACTGCTGACTGCTGAATATGTTGGTTTCTAAATGAATGATAATAATTAGAACCAGGTCACTTCTGTTCGCCCATTTCACTGCAATCCGTGGCCAAAAAGGTCACAAAAAGTAGAACGGATGGGAATGTTGCCAATTTGCTGATGCCATTTAAGGCACCTGTATCATAGACATGAATGTCACTTCACTGAACTCCAATCCTGAACCCCAATCCTCTCTAATAGCGCATCTGAGATCAGATGCATTGTAAGGAACCCCAACCCTCTCTAATAGCGCGTCTGAGATCAGATGCATTGTTAGGAACCCCAACCCTCTCTAATAGCGTGTCCGAGATCAGGCATTGTAAGGAACCCCAACCCTCTCTAATAGCGTGTCTGAGATCAGATGCATTGTTAGGAACCCCAACCCTCTCTAATAGCGCGTCTGAGATCAGATGCATTGTTAGGAACCCCAACCCTCTCTAATAGCGCATCTGAGATCAGATGCATTGTTAGGAACCCCAATCCTCTCTAATAGCGCGTCTGAGATCAGGCATTGTATGGAACCCCAGCCCTCTCTAATAGCGTGTCCGAGATCAGGCATTGTATGGAACCCCAGCCCTCTCTAATAGCGTGTCTGAGATTAGATGCATTGTAAGGAACCCCAACCCTCTCTAATAGCGTGTCTGAGATTAGATACATTGTAAGGATCCGCAACCCTCTCTAATAGCGTGTCTGGGATCAGATACATTGTAAGGATCCCCAACCCTCTCTAATAGCGCGTCTGGGATCAGAATGCATTATAAGTAATCCCAACCCTCTCTAATAGTGCGGCTGAGATCAGATGCATTCTAAGGAACCCCACCCCTCTCTAATAGCGCATCTGAGATCAGATGTATTGTTGGGAACCCCAACCCTCTCTAATAGCACATCTAAGATTCGATGCATTGTAAAGAACCCCAACCCTCTCTAACAGTGCGTCTGAGATCAGATGCATTGTAAGGAACCCCGACCCTCTCTAATTGCGTGTCTGAGATCAGGTGCATTGTAAGGTACCCCAACCCTCTCTAATAGCATATTTGAGATCAGATGCATTGTTTTCTAACCCACAAAACAATAACACCTCAAATCTTAAATTCACATCGAAGTGGAGTAAAAAGGAAAGAGAGTTTTTGGACTTGATTATATATTTAGTAAATGGAAAACTGAATACCAAAACATTTTTTAAAGCTGGGTGTATGTATGTGATCAGATGCATTGTTAATTCTTCTGCATTCAGTACCATTTTCAAATGACGTGAAAATTGCAGGGAACCCTTTAGAAATTCTCATGTAACCCTTTGAAAAAGACTGATCTAGCAGCATAGAGGACATCAGAAAAAGGGACAGCTAGGCTCGGGACATGGTACCGCAGCCTTAAGGCAGTGTTCGCGTCCATGCGGCTTGTGCGCGGGAGGGGGCACGCGCTTTGCGCAAGAAATCAGCTCAAACTGATTTCTTGGCGCGACAGACCGGTCACGTGAGCTGGAACCAGCTCCGTGACGTCACTGGCCCGTCCCTAGACACGCCCACGGACGGCGCGCGTACCATGGCCAAAAAACGCACCCGCTTCAAGCGGGTGATGTCACGGCCGCGCACGCCTCTGCACGGGTGAAGGCACTATGGGCCTGTGCTTAGGCAGCTAAGAGATGCACAACACGGAACATGGCAGCGCATAGAGGAAAACCATGAAGTCTATTACTAGGTTTGATTTAGTTCGATTATTAACATTGAATTCTTTCTTGATATATTAAACACACAAAATGAACACCTTGCATGAAAATGTTTTGCTTAATTGGGGTACAGCTGCCATACGCAGAATAAACTGGACCTTGAGATTAGACACCTGTGTCTGAAAACCCCCCCAGAATGGAAAAGATTTGGGCCTGGAATTAAGGCAAAGCTGACAAGTTTTTATCTTGATTTTTCGTTTTTCCTCTACCAAAGATTTGAGCGAAAAAAATATCTGTGCTTACTACCGAAAGGGTTGCAAATTGTGCCTTGCATGGACATTACAATGGAGCAGAGGAAGAGAGCTGGGGATAGAAGGAACGAGACGGTGACAAGGAAGAGGGGAGGCACTGTCACAAGGAATCATAGTGTAAAGGTCTTATTTATGACGTTTCCCTTTTCTTTTGCACAGAGGTAGGTGTTCCATGCGCGCATGGTTTATTTACTCAGTTTAGCCTATCTTTCTTGGTGCCAGAATAATATATACAGATGGGCGAATTGGATTTCCTTTGGTCCGCTAATCGGTCTCAAAAAGGTAAATCTGCAATTTCGGGTTTTGTATTTTATTTTTCTGAGCTACCTGAAATCCGTGGCTAGATGGCTAAAGATTTGGACACTGATTAATCCACGGGTGGGTGCATGGGGAAGGGGGGGGGGGAACATCTCTCCACGGATTAATTTGGATTTTTAACAATCCGGTTACGGATTATGGAATCCACAGATTGGATATAAATAATCCCAGTGGATTTTTTAGAATCCAATGGCAGATTTGGATTGAATCTCACAAATATTTGGTGCCCAATCCGCAGATAGATTTTGTGGGACGGACGGACGGACGGACAGATATGGTCTAAAAAATTTGGAATGGTTCGCCCAACTCTACTAATATATGAACCATTTCCATGGAATATTTACCATGGAAGATACAATAATGCACATCTTGCTTTGGGTGAGTACTTAGAAGTGAATGGATTTTTGGAAGGGATCATATACTGTTGAGTAGATCCATATATGGACAAGCAAGAAAGCACAATTGTCATTCCCATTATTCCCAGAATTTTGGAACTGTGCTTTTTCTGCCAAAAGTGTCAATACCACAGTGAATCCAGATCTTTCTTTCAGTCATAACTATTTATCTTAATTAGGTGTTCATTAAATCCAGCTGTAAAAATTAAATACCCATATAATAGTAACCCTAAGGATAACATGTAATTACTGTGTTTAAAGATGCAGTGCGCCTCTTACACATACACTTTACAACTCTTTACTGCCACGATAAGCTGGGGGACATCTGGGAGATGTCAGTCTGTACTGTGCATGTATATACATATGTATAATTAACACAAATTGCCTTTAAATCCTTCAGGGCCCGAATGGTCAATCAACAACATTTATAATGCTTCTGTAACATTAGGGTTTGGAACGATGGGATTTGGAAATGAACAATTACAGTACAGTGACTCACACCGACGTGCCTCTCACCATCAGAACTCCCATATGGAGATACTATGTACCAGGGGTGGCCAACTCCAGTCCTCGAGGGCCAACAACAGGTCGGGTTTTAAGGATATCCCTGCTTCAGCAAAGATGGCTCAATCAGTGGCTCAGTCAACGATTGAGCAACTTGTGCTGAAGCAGGGATATCCTGAAAACCTGCCCTGTTGGTGGCCCTTGAGGCCGTGGAGTTGGCAACTCCTGCTCTGTAGTTGAAGGTGTAGTGCGGAGAATGGATATGAAGTGAAGTTAGATTGCAAACTCTTCAGAAACGGATTCACTCTGCTTCTAACATTGTACAATTCAACAGCTGCTCCATTCTTAATGGCATATACAATAAATGACTATATATAACACCCATTAAACAGCAAAAGTACAGATGGGGCTTCTCAAACCTTCAGACTGTTTTAATCTGTGCCTTTATCATTCTGATGTACGTGTGCCCCTGTATACATGGCCATTTTGTATGCAACAAATGCAGGGCTGTTTGTGCAGCTGCAACACAGATGCAAAGCACAGGATTCAAATAAACAACCCCACATGGAAGCAAGATGATGTACAGTATGGCTTTGATGAATCTGGTGCTGTTTTTTTGTTTTTTAGTACCAGTATTTCCCCAGAACTGCTGCTTGGAGACGTTGATAAGTAGTCCCAATGCGCGTTATGTCTGTATAATGCTCTGCATGTTCCCCAGCTAAGACCCCTCCCTCTCAATATGCTGTAAAATGGCTTCTCTGTGCTGGAGCAGATTTGAATGCTATCCTTTTGAATGCGCTGAACTCTTGTCGGGCCAGACAGCAGCTTCACAGAGTACTGAGCAGAACAGTAACGCCCCATGTGTGCCATGCAGAACAGTAATGTCCCATGTGTGCCATGCAGAACAGTAATGTCCCATGTGTGCCATGCAGAACAGTAACGCCCCATGTGTGCCATGCAGAATAGTAATGCCCATGTGTGCCATGCAGAACAGTAATGTCCCATGTGTGCCATGCAGAATAGTAATGCCCATGTGTGCCATGCAGAACAGTAATGTCCCATGTGTGCCATGCAGAACAGTAATGTCCCATGTGTGCCATGCAGAACAGTAATGCCCCATGTGTGCCATGCAGAATAGCAATGCCCATGTGTGCCATGCAGAACAGTAATGCCCATGTGTGCCATGCAGAATAGTAATGCCCATGTGTGCCATGCAGAACAGTAATTCCCCATGTGTGCCATGCAGAACAGTAACGCCCCATGTGTGCCATGCAGAACAGTGAGGTGGGCCACAGGAGCAGCTATTTCCCCCTTTCTCCTCCCACATGCAGACTGCCCCATCCTGCAATGCCTCTCAGGTGAACGCACCCAGGGGACTGCACAGGGCCTGGCAGAGATAAAGTGAGCGGGCTTCTCACAAGCAAGACAGTCTGCATACAGGGCGCGGGTCAAGATGCCAATGTCACTTTCTAACCCATAATACAAACAGTTAATGGGCACCCATACCGCCCTATATAGCAGCTTGTCTAATTAACACACAGATTAACCACTACAGCACAGAGGGGGGCAGGATGGCCATGGGTTGTATGAGCATAATGAGTTCGTACACGTTTTCCGAAAGTGCAGGTTAGCAGATAATTCATGTGTAAGAGTTACATGGCTGGCACCCTCTTTGCTGACTGCTGCATTGCCTTGCGGGTTAGGGTTTCGCAGGTAAAGGTTACCTGAGCAAGCAAAGTAATGTATTACAGCCATCCAACTCCGGGCGGGCATATAATGAGCAGTCTCAAACTGTCACACTCCAGGAAATAAAAGCATGTTTGGTCAGAGGTTGTGATACCTTTAAGTGGACTAGGAAGATCGCTTTAAATAGATCATATTAAATAGGTGTACGGAGCTACAAACAGTTCTCAAGAAGAAAAGACCTGCTGTGTTTCCAAAGAAAAGTAAACAAGAAAAAGTCAAATCCAAACAAAGTCTGAACATGATGGATACCGCGAGTTAAAGCAGCAATACTACTGTCCCCATTCTTTACATTATTTTAATATGTAAAGCATGTGACAAAGTATAATTCTACATTATTACCTAAGCTGACAATTGTTTGGTGCTCCTGTTACAAATCTGTCAAAATCCTGATTTTGTGCCTAACATAATGGCTGCTTCAGGTCAGTGTAACTCAGCAGCTACAATGTATCCTTATGTTACTAAGGCAATATGATCTATTGTTACAGTTTACAGCTCAAACTGCTGGTAATATTGGCAACAAATTATCACAAACAGGAAAGTGTTGCAAATATCTTGCACTACTTGGGAGTTGTGCTAAACATGCTATAGAAATCAAAGGATGCTATAAAAAGAGGCAATCCACGCATCTTAAAAAAAATCATTTGTTTGTTTTAATACAGGCAGCCTTTGATTACCTTTATTACCTAAGCTGCTGATCGATTGGTTCTCCTGTGATTGATCAGCAAAATCCTGTTTCCCAGGGTTCACTAGATTATTTCTTTATTTTTATCAAATGTTTTACCAGGAAGTAATACAATGGCTGCCTTTCAGTTTCAAATCAATCCTTCAGTCAGTGTAACTCAGCAGCTACAATGTATTCTTATATTACTAAGGTAACATCTATTGTTACAGTTTACAGCTCAAACTGCTGGGAACATTGGCAACAAATTATCCCATTTAAAACCAGAGACAGAACATAAAACACAGACAAAGCTCAGTTTTAGCACATCCAGAGTTATTTTGGGGGTTCAATAGGAGCTTGTTAGGTGTTCAGTATAGGAACAAATTATCCCAAACAGGAAAGTGTTGCAAATATCTTGCACTGCTGGGGAGGTGGCTAAACCTGCTATAGAAATCAAAGGGTGCTCAGTATATTAATACTCATTAAAAATGGCATTAAGAGTTTAATTAAAACTTTTTTTAAAAGGTAGTAAGTATTATCTAATACTACAAAACAGATAAACACGTAGCATATTGCTTGGATTGCTCCTTTAAAACTCATGAAAAATGGCATTAAGAGTTGAAAAAAATCACTATTATCAAATACTGCAGAACAAAATTAATAAAAAAAAAAAAAGATTGCAAATATGTTGCTGCTTTAATACACTTCATTTATATTTTCCTTGTGTGTACATCACTTCATATAGTCCTTTTACTATAGTATTTACCCAAGCCGGAGCAAGGGAGTGTCAGTTGCTACAAAGGGCAGGCAGGAACTTCTCAGAGATCCTGGTCTCACTAGGGAGCATTTTTGGTTCTGTGCCAGCCCACTCATACACACTTTCAGCCCGAGCATCTGCAAGTCTGGTATTATCACCGTGGGAGTGTGCTCTCTTGCCCCTCCGTCTCACCATACCTCATTCTTCAACCCTTGGTTAAATAAACAGGAGTGACTGCAGGTTTTCAGCACATAGGGCTGCGATATGTTAATTCAACTGCATAAAAGCCCTTCATCATCAAAGGTCAATGAAGAAAAAGGATTTTAAAGCAGCAGTGCCATGTACTGAGAAACTCTGGGGTAAGTGGCCAAGTAATCATGCAGGGGTGGCCAACTCCAGATCTCAAGGGCCACCAACAGGTCAGGTGTTCAGGATATCCCTGCTTCAGCACAGGTGGCTCATCGCTGGCCAACTCCAGATCTCAAGGGCCACCAACAGGTCAGGTGTTCAGGATATCCCTGCTTCAGCACAGGTTGCTCAATCAGCGGCTCAGCCTTTGACTAAGCCACTGATTGTTACCTGTGCTGAAGCAGGGATATCCTGAAAAGCTGACCTCCTGGTGGACCATGAAGACTGGAGTTGGCCGCCCTTGTAACAGTGTATAGTAAGAACATGGCGGCTCGGGGCTCGGGCCACTTATTTGGTTTATGAGATAAACTTAATTAATACCGCAGACAAGACCAGAAGTCTGATCCTTACCCTGCTCGTATGATATTACAAAGACGCAGTCTTATAAGAAGAGAGGTTGCTGTTGCCAGTGACTTGCAGGGATCATGGTTGCTGAATTCAATCGGATAACTCTGGGAGGAGCTCGGGTTCCGGGGACTGTAGTTCACAAGCAATAGTGCAAGCCGGGTCGGAAGGAACCTTCCCACACTATGAGAATACGATGAGCAGGAATTCCCACGTTTTTTTACCTGCCCTATACTGGGTCGGCTTCTTTCACCCCAGAATTTCCATGATTGTTATAAAGCCCGAGCCTATGAATCAAGAGAATATCATCCAACGATAGTAATTGGCTAACCACAAATTATAGTATACCATATTATTCTCCCAACATTGCTATGGGCGGTGGGGGGGGGTGAATATCTGCAGAACCATCGGACCCCCAGAGGCCCCATACCCCCACTCCATTCAACTGCAGGCAGTATAGATGCTGTTTCAAAAATATCCTGTGACTGTATTAGAAACCTTTTTAAATTGGGTGCAAAGAGGTAAGCTTTTCCACCCATCCCGTGGCCGAAGAGAGCTCCCTTAAGGAACAAAAATGTGAAGGCCTTATTTTCCCATTTTCTTGCTGCAGAGTTTGTTTAGTGAATTAGCGAGGACTTGCTTAGTTACAGTGTCACTCCACATCTCTCCACACCTAAAGGTTTAATGGTGTCCCGCTGGGTGCAGCTGGCCAGCTAAGGAAGTTGATTGACCTTGACCTGTGACTTGCTCAGATCATGCTGGCTCTACTGCACTTTTTTGGGGGCATCAACACGAAGGCCAACCTAAAGGGACAAGAGATACCCACTCCCCTCCACTCTAATGAAATAAGTCAAGTGGGGAAAAGAACTTGTGAACCAGAAAATCAAATTAGACAATGGGGTAAAATAATCCAGGAGAGTCTAAAATGTTTCAAAGGGGCTAAGGAAGAACATTCGATTTCCAGAGACATCCGCACGGCACCAGAATGAATACGGAAGATAAGAATGAGGCAAAGCATTCACTGCTGATGTTACGGTTGGCAAGCCATTAAGACGGTAGTGGTGTAGTTCAGAAGGCTAGTAAGTAGGTAGTGGTGTAGTTCAGAAGGCTAGTAAGTAGGTAGTGGTGTTGGCCAGAAAGCCATTAAGACGTAGTGGTACCTTCCTTTAATTCAAGAGAACATAACCCTTAAAAAAACGGGGCAATTCTCTTTGGACACGTTTCAAAGTTCTGTCATAGCTACAGTTTATCTTTGTGAGAAAAATTGAGAAGCCTTTTTTAAAAAAACCATAAAGAGTAAATAGAAGTATTCCGTATCCCGAGTGTCGTTACACTTTCTTCTGTAACTGGATCCTTTAGGAACATGAGGCCTTGTTTGCAATATTACCGGAGGTAAGTCATGAAGTATGACTCTGAGAATAATCAGCCCTTCCATGATCACACTATACTAAAGTACATTATCAGTAAGCAGACCAACACATAATGCCCCTAATGTAGGATAGAAATGTACAGTCCCATTCATTACACCTTCAGATAACATACCAAATATACAGACACAGCATTATCAGCATCAGCAACAGATACGATTATATTCTTCAATTAAGTAGAAATATCCGTGTTAGTCCAGTCGCGATAGTGCAGAGTAAACACAGTAAGTACTTCAGTATTAGGTGATACCTTTTTTATTTGGACTGCCAATTGATATTATAAGACACGCTTTCAAAGCTTGTCTTATAATATCAATTTGTTAAGTCCAAATAAAAAAAATAAAAAGGTATTACCTAATACTGAAGTACTCAATTATATTCTTGAAACTGCTACAATGTTCGACTCATCTAATCACATGAATTAATGGGCACCCCTAAAAATAATGTATTTATTTATAAAATATTTTACCAGGAAAAAAAAAATACATTGAGTTACGTCTAAAGACAGGCCCATTATTAACCCTGTAATGTAACTAACATAAATACACAGTCCCGCTTATAATAATGATACAGTTTTCTAAAACACACAATGTAACATATAAATGCATATACTGAATGTAATATATATATATATATATATATATATATATATATGTATACACACACGCACACACATACATACATACACACATACACACATATATACATACACACATACATACATATATACATACACACATACACACATACACACACATACATACATAAAATGGAAACACACTGCACAGATGTCCCCTTCCTCTCTCTGGACTTAATCACTGATGGAATGTTACTCTCCCATGTACCAAACACAAGTGTCTCAGTGGAAGGGCTTAGGGGAATCCCTTGCAGAGTGTGGGCGGGAGGGCAGGGCTTTAGATGCTGGGCATTAAGCTTATACACATGAAAGCAGAGGGTCAGTCTGTCCTCTCTACAAAGGAAGGGGCATGAGAAAAGCCAGACGTTTGCTTGTGTGAATTCACTACTGGGAAAGCAGATCAGTGACAAAACAAACTCAGAGCAGCAACACTTTCAGTGGCGTAAGATCACAGTGACAACGTATCCGTCTATGGTGAGGATTCATCAATATCTGTTGCGGGGTAATGCATGCGATCTGGCATTAACTGCCCCTGACTCGCATGGCCTTTAATGCAGCATTGTGTTAACCCGCCACAGACCTTAGTGAGTATCCCACTATCGGTATCTGGTTTGGACATGTGAAGCAGCTACATGAAACAAACCAAGGAGATATATGCAACGTTACGTGATGCTCGTATGCTGATAGCATGTATCACGTCTCTCGCGGTTTCCGCTTGTTGTGTCACCAACGGGCAGATCTCGGTTTCTGTTAAACTACTCTGGCTGAATTTTTTTTTAACCAAATATACTGAATTTGAAAAGAGTTGATAGTAACAAAATGAATCCCAGTGATGAGCTACATGGAGTTAACCGTGAGCTTCCTGTGAAGGGTTCCTTTCATGCCAGCAACCCTCTGATGTTTTATCTTGCAGGGATAAATGTTCATTCATTAAAATGCTCTGACACAAAATGTAGAGAAAGTGTTTCAGTGATAATGCAACCAGGAGACTTTAATAAAATGATATCACCTGCCTAGCGGTAAAACCAAAACTTATGCACAAAATGTATACGTGTAGAAATCCACTTTCCTTTTTTTTCTAGCTTTTTACTGTATTTTTCTGTTAAATCTTGGTCATCGCCGCTCACCAGATGAGAATAAAGTAATAAAGGCAGCACAGTTCTTAGTTACTGTAATAACACACTAATGAACCAGGTAACACCATTACAAGAGCTGGAAGTTAAAAAATAAAATAAAAAAGTGTTCTTTGCTGGTTTTGGGGTCTTCAAATCGACAGCGAAAAACCAATATTTTGGACACAAGGTATAGCATAATGGCCCATATTTACTAATGGGCGCTACTCTATAAGACACCTTTTGGCCCATTCTCTTTAATGGGCCGTGCAGATTCTTCTGGAGCTGGAAGGTATTTTATGGAATAGCCCTGCAAAGTAAACATGCGCCAATGGCTTTATACCCTGGGGAATTATGCTCAAGGCTGTGTAATGAACCCAAGTCACTAATACTTGTTAAGAATAGATATTGGACTTTGTGTAATTATGTGTCAGTCACTAAGAGGCTGTTTATTAAATTCCCAACTGGTGCTAAATTGCAGCTGGGACACCTTGGTAAATAATCCCATTTTTCGTTCTGTTTTGCAGTTTGTCCAACTTCCAGGTTCGTTCTTCTCTTGCTGCTTAGAACCAGAGTGATAGAGTGAGGTGGGACACGGTTTAATAATTGATACAAACAGCTTCAGAATAACAAACCAGTAACCGGCGTCCCATAACCTTCTACTGTAAAAGGGTCAAAAGCTACGGCTGGACACTCTGAACTGTAGAAGAAAATGGTTTCTGGTTTACATAAGTAGAGGGTAATAATGATGACGCGTCGCTCCTGATCTCAGACTATGAACGAAGGGCGGTGAAGAGACGGAGCACCGCAAAAATAAATCGCGGTCAGACTGCAGAGCATAAAAAAGATTTCTTTGGCTAAGAGTAAAAAAGAACGAAAATCCTCTGACGCGTTTCGCACCAAACACGGGCGCTTTGTCAAAGATTTTTTAACTCTATTACCTTAGGTGGTATGTTATTTACCGGACACAAGACCAAGAATACTCTGAAGCACTGAGGAGGGATTGTTTAGTCACACTTGTTTGTATTGTATTGTATGTCTTTATTTATATAGCGCCAAAAGTGTACTCAGCGCTTCAAAGAATACAGTACAGGGAATTATAATTATACAATAAGTGCAGCAAAATCAGACAATAGGAAAGGAAATCCCTGCCCCGGAGAGCTTACAATCTAAGAGTTTTGATGGGGAACTTACAGAGACAGCAGGTGAGGGAATACGTGCTGTGCACTATTTCACATTATGACTTAACCAAGCAGTTCATCTTGACCTGGAACAACAAATAATACTGGGACGAAGCAGTCAAGCTCAAAAATGTTCTTCGTATTCTTCTAATACGGGGGAGTGAGAAGTAACGAGAACTTCAGTGAATGTAGTGACGGCAAAACATTTACACTTGTTTGTTTGAACACTCACAACAGTTGGAAAAGTAATAAAAATGTAACCCTCTGCCAAGAATCTGCAAAGACAACATAATATACTCTGCGGTTATTGTCATTTCCGTAATGCTTATAACAGCCATTGCAATGTCCAAAGACATTCTCACAACTCTCTGGCCGCTGCGTCAATTACCCAATACAGGATCATTCACTAAAGCAACTGGGACAGCATCTCAACGTCAGTAAGGCAGCCACTCCAAAAGCAAGGAGAGGAATGTGCAAACAAAGCCGGTTATTCCGCCCCTGCTGTTAGAATATTGGAAATTCTCCAGATCACAAGTTCAAGTTGCAGGTAGCTTGGTGCATTAGCATTGCAGGATCTGGCCTGCCACACTGACCAATGCAGGATCTGGCCTGCCACACTGACCAATGCAGGATCTGGCCTGCCACACTGACCAATGCAGGATCTGGCCTGCCACACTGACCAATGCAGGATCTAGCCTGCCACACTGACCAATGCAGGATCTAGCCTGCCACACTGACCAATGCAGGAACTGGCCTGCCGCACTGACCAATGCAGGAACTGGCCTGCCACACTGACCAATGCAGGATCTGGCCTGCCACACTGACAATCAGGAATCTGGCTGCCCACTGCCAATGGCCGGACCTGCCTGGCTGTCGAAGAATTGGTCGCACTGTAGCCAATTCATTATCTTGGGCCTTCCACCTACCAATGTCATGATCTTGCCTTCCACACTGACCAAGCAGGAACTGCCTGCCACACTGACACCAATGCAGGATCTCGTCTGGCCTGCCACACTGACCAATGCAGGATCTGGCCTCACACTGACCAATCAGGATCGGCCTGACCCACTGACCATGCAGATCTGCCTCCACTGACCATGACGACTGGCCTGCCCACTGACCAATGCAGGATCTGGCCTCCACACGACCAATCAGATCTGCTGCCTGGCCGCCGCACGACAATTCCGATCTGCCTGCTTCCCCGACAATGCGGACTGGCGTCCACAACTGACCATGCAGAGCTGGCCTGCCACACTGACCAATGCAGGATCTGGCCTGCCACACTGACCAATGCAGGATCTGGCCTGCCACACTGACCAATGCAGGACCTGGCCTGCCACACTGACCAATGCAGGATCTGGCCTGCCACACTGACCAATGCAGGATCTGGCCTGCCACACTGACCAATGCAGGATCTGGCCTGCCACACTGACCAATGCAGGATCTGGCCTGCCACAACACCCAAAAGCAAGGATGAAGGTTCAAACAAAGCCGGTATTTATTTCCGCCCCTGCTTAGAATATTGGAAATTCTCCGATTCACAAGTTCAAGTTGCGAGTAGCTTGGTGCATTAGCATTGCAGATCTGGCCTGCCACACTGACCAATGCAGGATCTGGCCTGCCACACTGACACAATGCAGGATCTGGCCTGCCACACTGACCAATTCAGGATCTGGCCTGCCACACTGACCAATGCAGGATCTGGCCTCCACACTCCATCAGGATCTAGCCTGCCACACTGACCAATGCAGGATCTGCCTGCCACACTGACCAATGCGGAACTGGCCTGCCCACTGACCAATGCAGGACTGGCCTGCCCACACTGACCAATCGGTCTGCCTCACACTAACAATGCAGATCTGCCTGCCACACGACAAGCAGGACCTCTGCCGCACACTGACCAATGCAGGATCTGGCTGCCACACTGACCATGCAGGATCTGGCCTGCCACATGACCAATGCAGAACTGGCCTGCCTCCCTGACCATGCAGGATCTGGCCTGCCACACTGGACCAATGGCAGGAACGGTCCTGAAATCTGGTTTCTCAGATTCACAAGTTCAAGTTGCAGGTAGCTTGGTGCATTAGCATTGCAGGATCTGGCCTGCCACACTGACCAATGCAGGATCTGGCCTGCCACACTGACAATGCGGATCTGGCCTGCCACACTGACAATGCAGGATCTGGCCTGCCACACTGACCAATTCAGGATCTGCCTGCCACAATGACACAAATGTCAGCGATATGCCTGCCACACTGACCAATGCAGGATCAGCCTGCCCACTGACAATGCAGGAAACTGGCCTGCCGCAACTGACCAATGCAGGAACTGGCCTTGCCACACTGACCAATGCGGATCTGGCCTGCCACACTGACAATGCAGGATCTGGCCTGCCCACTGACCAATGCAGGACTGGCTGCCGCACTGACCATGCAGGATCTGGCCTGCCCACACTGACCAATGCAGGACTGGCCTGCCACCTGACCAATGCAGGAACTGGCCTGCCTCCACTGACCAATGCAGGAATCTGGCCTGCCACACTGACCAATGCGAAACGGCTGCCACAACTGCAATGCAGGATCTGGCCTGCCACACTGACATGCAGGATCTGGCCTGCCACACTGACCAATGCGGATTGGCCTGCACACTGACAATCAGGGTCTGGCCTGCCACACACAATGAGATCTGGCCTCCGCACTGACCAATGCAGGATCTGGCCTGCTGCACTGACCAATGCAGGACCTGGCGTGCCACACTGACCAATGCAGGATCTGGCCCTGCCACACTGACCAATGCAGGATTCTGGCCTGTCACACTGAACCAATGAGGATCTGGCCTGCCACACTGACCAATGCAGATCTGGCCTGCCACACAGACCAATGCAGGATTGGCCTGCCACACTGACCAATTCCAGGACCTGGCCTGCCACCATGAACCAAATGCAGGATCTGGCCGCCACACTGACCAATGCAGGATCTGGCTGCCACACTGACCAATGCAGGATCGGCCTGCCACACGACCAAATGCAGGATCTGGCCTGCCACACTGACCAATTCAGGACCTGCCTGCCACACTGACCAATGCTAGGAATTGGCGCCACACTGACCAATGGAGGTCTGGCCTGCCACACTGACCAATGCAGGTCTGGCCTGCCACACTGACCAATGCAGGATCTGGCCTGCCACACTGACCAATGCAGGATTCTTCACATCGACCCGCAGAGTATTTAGAAGACATTTGGTGCTGGTTCTGTATTTTGAGCACTAAGCAACTATCACAGGAATAGGCAACTATTTCTCAAGGGCCACCAACAGGTCAAAGACTGAGCCACCTGTGCTGAAGCAGGGATATCCTTAAAACCTGACCTGTTGGTTGCCCTTGCGGACTGGAGTTGCCCACGCCCGCACAACCAGCTCTAAATCCCCGAGTCAGAGAGAAGATAGAAACAGAACACAGATGGCAATCTGTTTAATGAACCCATGTGCTCTCTGAGTGAGTAACCCCTTTGGCAGCGAGTGGTTTCAAGACTATAAATAAGGATTGAATGAACTGCAATTATTTTCCTGGGAAAAGAGGATGCAGAAGGAAAAAATTATTATTATATTCGTTTATTTGTAAACGGTCATGAAATGAAACGAAAGCTCGGTAATTCAAAACACAAAGCTATGAAAACGCAGAATGTACAGTAATGCAACGCCGTGTGTAAAGCGCCGCTCGCGCCGAGCCCCAGGAACGCCTTCCGTACGCACAGTAATCAGACAAATGTTTTCTTCGGGGTGAAGTAATAATGACTGTAAAATCATTAAATACATTTTTGGAAAGACGGGATTGGCCTCCGGAGTAATAGTAATGTGCAGAAGTCTGTACGTTAAGTTTCTGTAGCAAAGTTACATTTTATTTGATTGGCGCAACTAAGCAAAGCAGAGAGAGGAAGTGCAGAGAAATGATCCTGCCATGTGCTGTGAGCCGTCCAACAGCAGCACAGATGTTGCATCCTTATTCATCTTCATTATGAGTTGATGTTTCTTATGTTCCTGAGTTTAATTATATGCAGGATGTGTACTTATGTCTAAACATACAAGAAATCCATTTCTGTGAGAATCCTGGCAGGAGGCTCTGGCCCTTTTTATTAACACAATGTACTTTTTGTGACCCGCTAATTTTGTGACTCACGTAGGCAGCGGCCGCGCTGCCGCTGAGCGCGCTCATGCGTGAGAGCGGTGATGTCACCAACTCTCCAAGCATGAGCGCAGTCTGTCATGCTTAATTTTGCAAGCGCGAGCGGGAGGCATGGATCGGGGCTATTTCCAGTGGTTGACAAATCACCAAAAAATCTACTCGCCACACAAAAAAATCTACTCGCCACCTAGTACCAAACGTGTGCTGCTTGGGCCAATATTTACTCGCCCGGGGGTTAAATCCACTCGCCCGGGGCGAACAAATGTATAGGTTTGTCGAACACTGCATATGTCTATAATAAATTTACTGCCAATGTGCAAATGATCCAGAGTTCAATATGTGAAGATTTTTGATGTTATGGAGATCAGTTGGTTCCATGTCTATATTGTACATTATTATTGTTATTATTATTATTATTGCTGTATAGACGGGAAAAGCAGAGAGAGAGCGGGATTCTTTGCAGAATTTGCCAAATGTTTGCAAATAGCAAAAAAGTTTAGTATTCACAGGTTTCACAAACATGTTATTATCATTATTATAATTATTTTAGTGCACATGTCCAAGAAGCGAAATGAGTGTATTTATAATATAATTCTGCATTACAATTCGAATCTATGATATTATATGATATATAACCACATTGTAATGTGTGGTACAGTATATGATTTGATACCACTGACACAGAGCCACATCTGTACACACTTATGAAAATGCTTTTATTTTTGGAAGCAGGCTAGAGATCAGATGCAGAAGAAAAGCTATCCGTTATTCCTCTTGTTAAAACAATAGTTACCAGGAGGAGATCCCAGAGGTTGAAAGAGAGGGACGGGGCAGGGTATGGCTCTCATCAGCGAGAGTGACAGTGGCTTCCTGACCTCTGACTAAAAGGTACAAAGTGCCCAGGGCACATCAGTCAGTCAATTATATTCTTTCTCTTGTGACCTTTCCCCTTCCATCCTGACCAAAAGGAAACCCTGAGGGCTTTACAGCTACAATAAAAGAGAAGGTCTTTAGCTCATGCTCCAAACTGCACTCAGACTCCCCCCTGGCAAACATCAGAACTTGACTCCCAGGAGGAAAAAGAAAGAGGCCAAAGCAGCCTGTGGAACTGAGCCATCAATTATGTCCTCCAGTGCTGGTATCCAGACAAGCGCTTCTGACCGCTTAAACAAACCCACTGGGGTACTGAATGGCTAATGAGAAAAGGAGCAGCCCTGAGATGAAGGCCCTGATCCCATAAACTGCGATAGCTCCGATCCAGCGCTACAGCACGGGAAACCCAAATCATCATAATAGGGTCGAAGAGACCAGCTTCGATTTCCTGGCCCATGTGCAATATGCGGTAACGTCGTGTTCCCCTGGATTGGGAAGATTTGTGTGTTATTCATTTGAATGGGGCTGACATCTTGCCCAGCAAGGCAGCCTGAGAGAATGTGAAAGGGGGTTTTAAAACTTTGAAAAACTGTAGAGCATTTACAAAATATATCTATTTTGGAACCCATTATGTACGTAAAAATAATATTGCTGCAGTAGGGTTCAGATCGTATAAATAAACTAAGTGTTAAATAAATATATACATATACACACTATGTATATACACACTATGTATATACACACTATGTACTGTATATACACACTATGTATATACACACACACAAACAGAATCATGTTTTTTTAACAGTAGAAAAACATTACTTTATTTTTTTTTTAAAGAGCAGGGCATGATCAGGGAGCAGGACACTAACATTATAGGAGTTAAACTTATATAGGGGGCAGGGTACTAACATTATAAGAGTTAAACTTATATAGGGGCAGGATACTAACATTAAGGAGTTAAACTTATATAGGGAGCGAGGAGGAGGAGGAGCGGCTGCTTTAAGGCCCATTAATTTTGAGTTCAACACACATCACAAACTGCCTACTAACACATATACAGTATCCTTAGCATTAATAAACATCACATACCGCCTAACACACCTCCTATAGCAATCGCTAACACACAGGTATATATCTCCTGCTAACAATCCGCATAAAAAGGCACAGTACAAATAGCAAATAAAGCTGCCGTTACTATGTAGATTTAGACTTTCTATTGAAATAGATTTTTAACTGTACTTTTTGGGATTACAAATATCACGCTATGCTCGGTATCACTAGGTCCCACAACTTAGTCCTTTTTTTATTGTAGGGGGTGTGTGTGTACACACACACATACACACACGCACACACACACAAACACACACACACACGGTCTAAATTATCAGTCTCCCATGTTTTCTTACACATACACACATCACCATGTGTCAAGTTAATGTACTTTGTACCTTGAACCCGTGTTTCTATCTAAAGAAATGATCAGTAGATGTTACGCTCCTGTGCAGATGTACTGTATATAGATTATATATTTGTACTGTTACTGCATGTATCACACGGTGCCAATGAAAGTACTGATACAATGTACAGCAAATAAAAGGTATGTTTTATTAACCCCATTTCCACTACGTGCATGGCATGTACATTGTTACAGTACGAGGAGCTGCAAAACCGCCGGACGCAGAACAACTTTTAAAGGGAAATGCTCTAAAGTGCGTCCGAGCCCAACAGCCACTAACGCGCAGAAACTGCCTGACATGAACTGGAAGTTTGTGCGTCAGCGCCTGATCGGCACTAACATGCTTCAGAGGAAAAACCCTCAGCGCTGAGACTGGTGGCAATGAAACGCTCTTCAAAGTGAGAAAGCGATCGCCAGCAAGTCACTTTTATCTTTCAGGGCCCAAGGCGCCACGATGTGAGTTCACTGATGCAGCGCTCAGTGTGCGAGCAAAGTTCCATTTACACACTCCACGTATAGTGTGAGCGTGAAGATTTTCATTTACTCAACAAGAAAAAAAAAGAAACTGTTGCTTGTAGCAGCCCGATGGTGTCCACAGATGCGCAAACCTGCGCGGTTTATTAGATCATACTCAGAGTCGGAAAGCAAGCGTTATTATCATTTATTTATAACGCGCCGGCATATTCCGTAGCGCGGCACAATGAGGACGGAAGACAATAAAATAGCAAACATTAACATACATTGTTACAGTAGGCGACGAGGGTCCTGCCCCACAGAGCTTACACTCTATAAGGAAGGGTAAGTGGTGATATGGTACAGGGGGGTGAGATGGTTGGTGTAAGCACTATGTTTCTGGGGGTACAACCCCCCCTTCTTCAGGTGCAGGGTCAGATGAATTTAAGTTACCAAACTAGTAGGGTAGAATTCAGGGGTGCTCAACTCCAGTCCTCAAGTCCCCCCAACCCCCCAACAGGTTGGGTTTTTAAGGAAATCCCTGCTTCAGCACAGGTGGCTCAATTAGTGGCTCGGTTCAAGACTGCACCACCTGTGCTGAAGCAGGGATATCCTTAAAAAAACGACCTATTGGGGGGTTTTGAGGACTGCAGTTGAGCACCACTTGGATAGATGAAACATCTTATTAGAAACTATCTGATCCCAGCGTACGCAGTACCCACAATTAGTCCCACAGAAACATTACTTGGCCATTTAGCACAAACGATGCTGGGGTGTTGGACCTAAAACAATAACCAGCGGTAGGACTAGGTGAGAAAAACGTTTTGTTTTTGATTATACCCATTTAAACCTGGATGCCGTTCCCGTTGAAACAGTTTAAAGTTGAGCCATTAAAAAAAAAACCCCTTTGTGATCTCATATGATTTAACCGCTGTTAAAAATAAGGTATCAAAAGACCCCAGAGACGCAGGGATCGGTTTACAGATTTGGAATGTGGGATCACAAAGAAAAAGCGCAACCTCCACGCTGCAAAACTGTGCAAAACTGTGCAAAACTGTGCAAAACTGTGCAAAACTGCACGACCCACTTACAGATTCATGTCAAAGACAATATAGGTTTTTCTGGATATTTCTACATTAAATCCATTACAAAAGAAAATTGGCAGTAGCAGCAGGTAAGAACCGCTTAGTCTGCCCCCCTGTTGTGAAACCTCAGACCTAATTAGGATTACAGTAGATAATATTTAGGGTACCATGGTGTTTATCCCAAGAAGTTTTGAATGTATTTACTGTATTAGCCTCTACCACCTGTGCTGGGACGCTGTTCCATGAATCCACCACCCTTTGGATGAAGAGGTTACCATTTGCTACGTACACTACAACCACAATGCTGGCTACACATCTCTTATCTTCTAACCCAGTGGTGGGCAACTCCAGTCCTCAAGGACCACCAACAGGCCAGGTTTGAAGGATATCCCTGCTTCAGCATAGGAGGCTCAATCAGTAGCACAGTCTTTCCAGTCCTCAAGGAAGACTGAGCCACTGATTGAGCCACTGTGCTGAAGCAGGGATATCCTTCAAATCTGACCTGTTGGTGGCTCTTGAGGACTGGAGTTGGCCTCCCCTTGTTCTAATCACTACAGAGTCTGGTTTTTATTTAACGGCTTCTGTAAAAATGATAGAACAGCCATAAATAAATAAGTTCATACTGTACGTCGCCTTCAACAGTTCCAAGCAGCAATCCCACCCAATCTCTTCCTTTAAGAATTGGAAGCGGTGGGGTCCTCCGGAGAGGAATCACACTGGTAGCTTCTGGGATACTTAGTAGTTGTAGTTGCCGGCATTAAACCTCTAGTTCGGGAAATCAAAACTGGGTGCCCAAGTCCCGCGGGGTCCTGCGGGCGAACGGGGGCCACCCGATGATGTCACGGATTCCTATTGGATGAATGCAGGTGCCATCTTTGAAAAATCCAGGTAAACTGGCCATAAAAACCATAACTATCTCAGGAGCCAGAGCTTAAAAAAAAACAGGACAGGTCAGCTCTGGAGGAATTCCAGTTAAAAAAAATAAATCAATGTCCAAAATGGGCAAATTGAGATATATAAGGGTTTTAAATATTAAGCTTAACGTGAAGCTCTCGCCGGAGCCCAGTGCAGTCTAAAGGTTACCACGGCAACATCAGAAGCTCGGGAAGAAGAACATTCTTTTTTGGAACACTAGAAAAACATGACATCATTTCTCAGGGGGCAAAATACTAACATTATATTAGTTAAACTCATATAGGAGGCGAGGAGGAGGGGGCGGCTGCTTTAGAGACAATTAGTTTGGAGTTCAACAACACATCACAAACTCCCCGGTAACACATATCATATCCTTACCGTTAACAAACATCACATACCCCGAACACACATCCTATAGCAATCGCTAACACACAGGTATATATCTCCTGCTAACAAACAAACAAATAGCAAATAAAGCTGCCGTTACTATGTAGATTTAGACTTTCTAAAGAAATGCATTTGTAACTGTACTTTTTGGGATTACAAATAGAACGCTATGCTCGGTATCACTAGATACAGCAACAAATCCTTTATTATGGTAGATAATAGTAGTTTAATTCCCCTATACTGACTGCCAATTACACAGGTTTCCAAGATCTAATGCTACAATAAAAAGACGCATGGTAACCTGGTACAGACAGATATGCCAGGATAATACTCAGATCTGTTTAAAATCCAGCCAGCTAACACTAATGATTTCAAAGCGATTTTTAGTCCTCAAATCAATTAACTACCCTTGCCAACTTCTCAAAAATGCATTCATGTGTTCCCTTTAAGGTTACCCCGCGTTGCCTCTGTATCTGCCGCCTTACCATGGCTGGAAATGCCAGCGCAAGGAATTCTTGCTTCCAAGAACTGACACTCTAATCTGCTGTTTATCCCATTCAGCACCATAATGATCCTTACTGTAACACATCATTTAATCTGGCTCCTCGTCAGTGCCAAACAGGCTGGCCCTTAAGGGTTAATTCACAGAGAAACTGACATACAAAGTTGTACACAGGCTAAAACAAAAAGACAAAAAGAACCTTTATATAGCAGCGTTATTTCCCTGGTCATTGGAGCTCCGGCTGCGGGTTCTGCTCAGCAGCAAAGCGGTTAGAAGGGGCAGCGGGGAAGATGCACAGATAGAAAGGACTCTACGTACCCAGAGCATGCAGGACAAGCAGAGCCAGGTCATCCTGTGGTCTGAGCGTGGCCGTGGGAGGCAGGGGGACGCAGAGGGCATGTCTGGCACGTTGCTCTGTCCTTAGGAGTTACTGAGCGAGAGGAGCAGAGTCCCCTGGTCCATAGTGGTCAGAGACACACCGCGTATAGACCAGCACTACTATATATTGACCAAACCCCTTACACTGAACTCTCTCACTCCCTGATTTTGGTACCTCCACCTTCCTTTTAAATTCCCCTCTCTCTCAATGCTACTCGCTCCCCCTATATATCCTCTCTCTCTCTCTCTCTCTTTTGTCTCTCTCTCTCTCTTTTGTCTCTCTCTCTCTCTCCTCTCTCAATCCTCTAATCATCTCCTCGGTCCTCACGGAGATTCCTCTACGTCATCTCTCGCCTCGCACATCCGTCATTCATCCCCGGTCGCAGCATCTCTCTCATCCTCTCGCTTTCGTTCTCTCCTCTGGTGCCTCATCCTCGATCTCCTCTCTCTCTCTCTCTCTCTCTCTCTCACGAATGTTACCTCCTTTCTCTCTACTTCCACATCACACTTTCCCTCTCCCTCCCTTTAGCTCCTGCCTCTTTTACTTCTGTCACTCCAACTTTCCCCCTCATCCTTGCATCAGTCCCAACACCTCCTGAAGAGAGGGAGGCGCTTTGGGAAAATTCTTCCCTCTCCCTTTCTTCGCCCCGCCCCCCCCCCCGCCCCCCCCCCCCCCCCAACTTCTTTTTGAAGAAATCTCCCCCCCCACGCCCCCCCCCCCCCCCCCTCCCTCCCCTACAGCCTCTCAGGCTGGCAGCCAGGAGAAACTTTCTGCTTTTCAGGGAAAGGGGAATTTTTTTTTTTTTAATTCTCTGGCATTTCCTTTTCACCATATACCTCCGTCTCCCCCTGTCACCCCATCCCCCACTTGCACACCTCCTCTTCCCCTCCTTGGAAAAAAAGAAGGGTCTTTTTTTCTTTTCTTTCTCCATTGTACTCCAGTCCAGCAGCCTGCCCAAATATTAACTCCATAAAGGAAACTCCATAAAGGAAGCCCACGGCAAAGGGAAATATTTGGGTTTGGGGGGGGGGGGGGGGGAAGGGGGGCGGCGCACTGCACCATTTGCTGCTTGGGAGTGTGGAAATGTAAAAAGTTTGGAACTGGTGTTTTTTGCACTTATTAATAATAATAGCATGTTCTTGTATTGCGCTGCTAGTTTTACATAGCGCTTTACGGAGACATTTTGCAGGCACAGGTCCCTGCCCCGTGGAGCTTACAATCTACATATTTTTTGGCGCCTGAGGCACAGGGAGATAAAGTGACTTGCCCAAGGTCACAAGGAGCCGACACCGGGAATTGAACCAGGTTCCCCTGCTTCAAACTCAGTGCCACTCAGTGTCATAACTCACTGAGCCGCTCCTTCTCCTGCCCTTGACTTAGATTACTCACCAGGGAAGGTGTATGGTCAATCAGACCTGTTGGAGGTTTTGGACAGGGGTACAGAATGCGATACATCCCAATGCCTCCTTTTGAAAATCCCTCAAATTGCAAGCAGACTATGGACGCACCCCGATCTGCAGCAGATCTGCACCAAAATGGCCTTGCAAAATTAAATGTCCCCCTCAGCACCTACATGCTGGACAGGCAGCTCATAGCTCTGCCACAAAATCCACTGTGGAGCAATTATACCGAGCAGGCTCTGCTAGCTGCTCTCTTAACGAATACTTATTCTGCTGGCTTTTTTGTGTGTGTGCTTTTAAACACCCAAAACATCATTCTATAGCAGGTCAGGCTAAAGCCATAGCACATTAACTGTGGCACCAAAACTAGAACAGCATGGTAAAGGACCAGGACAGGCTTACAAATACCGTTATTATAATGTGTGTATTAACTCAGGGTCACTCAACTCCAGTCCTCAAGCCCCCCAAACAGGTCAGGTTTTCAGGATACCCCAGCTTCAGCACAGGTGGCTCAATCAGAGGCACCTGTGCTGAAGCTGGGACTGATTGAGCCACCTGTGCTGAAGCAGGGACATCATGAAAACCTGGCCTGTTGTGGGGAGGGGGGCTTGGGGACTGGAGTTGAACCCCCCTGCATTAAGTAACATCCTCTAACTCCTTCTCTTAGTTGATAAACTACATTATTGGCTAAAACAAAGTGAATAACAGAATTGCCTCTCCGATTCCAGGCATTTATTGCACAGGAGTTCCCCGAGTTGTATAACCCGCATAACATTGTAATCAGATATCAATCAAGGAAGTGGCAGAGAGAGATAATGAGAAAGGCAAGGTTAGAGAGCGATAAGGAGGCCACTAGGGCAGAGGGTTTCAACCTCTTTTCTCTCTTGAACCCCTCCGAATCAGTGTCATTTACCGTAAGGACCACCCCTATCCCCAGGTTGCTTATTTTTTTTGTGTATCCGATGCCCCCACTATCACCCATGTTTTAGTTACCGAGGCCCCCCTAATCCCAGTGCTTAGTTATCGAGGCACCCCTAATCCCAGTGTTTAGTTACAGAGGCCCCCCCTAATCCCAGTGTTTAGTTACCGAGGCCCCTCCTAATCCCAGTGCTCAGTTACCGAGGCACCCCTAATCGCAGTGCTCAATTACAGAGCCCCCTAATCCCAGTGCTCAATTATTGAGGCCCCCCTAATCCTAGTGCTCAGTTACCGAGCCCCCCTAATCCCAGTGCTCAATTACAGAGGCCCACCCCTTAATGACAGTTCTCAATTACTGCGGCCCCCCGAATCACAGTGTTCAATTACTGAGGCTCGCCTAATCCCAGTGCTCAGTTACTAAGGCACCCCTTAATCCCAGTGCTCAATTACCAAGGCCCCCCTAATCCCAGTGCTCAATTACAGAGGTCCCCCTAATCCCAGTACCCAGTTACCGAGGCCCCCCTAATCCCAGTGCTCAATTATTGAGACACCCCTAATCCCAGTGCTCAATTACAGAGGCCCCCTAATCCCAGTGCTGTTACGAGGCCCCCTAATCCCAGTGCTCACTTACTGAGGCCCCCCTAATCCCAGTGCTCAATTACTGAGGCCCCCCTAATCCCAGTGCTGTTACTGAGGCCCCCTAATCTCAGTGCTCAGTTACTGAGGCCCCCCTAATCCCAGTGCTGTTACTGAGGCCCCCCTAATCCCAGTGCTCAGTTACTGAGGCCCCCCTAATCCCAATGCTCAGTTACTGAGCCCTCCCCTAATCAAAGTGCTCAATTACTGAGGCCCCCTAATCCCAGTGCTCAATTACTGAGCCCTCCTAATCCCAGTGCTCAGTTACTGAGGCCACCCTAATCTCAGTGCTCAGTTACGGAGGCCCCCCTAATCCAGGATCAGTTACCATGTGCCTCCCTAATCTAAATGCTCAGTTACTGAGGCCCCCCTAATCCCAGTGCTCAGTTACTGTGCCCTCCCCTAATCTCAGTGCTCAGTTACTGAAGGCCCCCTAATCCCAGTGCTGTTACTGAGGCCCCCCCTAATCCCAGTGCTCAATTACTAGGCCCTAATCCCAATGTCAGTATGAGGCCCCCTAACCAGTGCTCAATTACTGAGGCCCCCTAATCCAGTGCTCAATTACTGAGCCCCCCCCCCTAATCCCAGTGCTCAGTTACTGTGCCCTCCCCTAATCTCAGTGCTCAGTTACTGAGCCCTCCCCTAATCCCAGTGCTCAATTACTAAGGCCCCCACATGACAGTCACAGGACAGAACAACACACACCTCACCCTCACCTGCCCATGCTGCTGCCTCCTCTGTTTAGCCACACACACCCCCGCCCCCCCCCCCCCCCCCCCCCCCCCCCTCCCAGGCTCCTGACACCACCTCTTGATTGGCTGCATTTCCCAGCAGCAGAATGAAGGATGGGAGAGAATGAAGGGGGGAGAAGAGAATGATGGGGGGAGGTGAGAATGATGGGGGGAGGGGAGAATGATGGGGGGAGGAGAGAATGAAGGGGGGAGGAAGAGAATGATGGGGGGAGAAGAGAATGATGGGGAGGAGAAGAGAATGAAGGGGGAGGAAGAGAATGAAGTGGAAGGAAGAGGATGGAGGGGGGAAGAGAATGAAAGGGGGAGGGGGAGGAAGTGAATGAAGGGTGGGAGGGGGAGGAAGAGAATGAAGGGTGGGAGGGGGAGGAAGAGAATGGAGGGGGGAGGAAGAAAATGAGGGAGGGGGAGGAAGAGAATTAAGGGGGAGTGGAAGAGAATGAGGGGAGAAAGAGAATGAGGGGGAGGAAGAGAATGAAGTGTGGAGGAAGAAAATGAGGGGGTGTAGGAAGAGAATGGGGGGAGGAAGAGAATGAGTTTGGGAGGAAGAGAATTACGGGGGAGGAGGATGAAGAGAATGAGGAGGTGGGAGGAAGAGAATGATTGGCGGGGAGGAAGAGAATGAGTGGGGGGGAGAGAATGAAGGGGGGAGAAGAGAATGAAGGGGGGCGGGGAGAATGAAGGGGGGAGGGGAGAATTAAGGAGGGGAGAGAATGAAGGGTGGGAGGGGAAGGAAGAGAATGAAGGGTGAAGAGAATGAAGGGGGAGGAAGAGAATGAAGGGTGGAGGAAGAGAATGAGGGCGGTTGGAGAAAGATAATTAAGAGGGGAGGAAGAGAATTAAGGGGGATAGGAAGAGAATGAGGGAGCAAGAGAATGAGGGAGAGGGAGAGAATGAGGGGTGGGAGGGTGTCATGGAACAAGAACTGCATTTCTGATTCACCCCCCTCCTTTGCAGCTTCTGCCTGTCAGTTATTATTTTCAGCTGCATGAAGTTTGCACACACACATACTGTGCCTGTGTGATATGCAACAATGTTGCATTTCTTGCCTCTGGGCATGTAATCAGTGAACTGCTACTGCAGCCTCTGAGATCCTCCAAGTTAATGGGCTTTCCCATTTTCCCCCCTGTCCTTGCTGACAGTTAGTGCAGTATCACTCCACTTTTAGTGTGACCCTTGCCCCTCACTTCCTTTTCCACCATCACCTCTGGATGAGTGAGTACCCTGCTGTAACTGCTGTACTGGTAGGATTACCCTTTTCACCTGCCCTTAACTACAAGGCACCCACAGAGAGAAACTATTTAAACACCAACATCTCCTCACAAGTGCCTGTCTTTTACCCTGCTTTCCCTCAATAAAGTGAAGAAAAGATACAGAACTTGTTGTGCTTTGAAAAGAGGGCAGAGTTGAAGCTATCTGGGCTAAATCATCTTACATATGACCCTGGCCTCCAGAATAGAGGGGGAGGAAGAGAATGTGGGAGGGGGAGGAAGAGAATGGAGGGTGGAGAGACTGAAGGGGGGAGGAAGAGAATGAGGGAGGGGGGAAGAGAATTAAGGGGGAGTGGAAGAGAATGAGGGGAGAAAGAGAATGAGGGGGAGGAAGAGAATGAAGGGTGGAGGAAGAAAATGAGGGAGTGGAGGAAGAGAATGGGGGGGAGGAAGAGAATGAGGGGGAGGAAGAGAATGAGTTTGGGAGGAAGATAATTAGGGGGGAGGAGGATGAAGAGAATGAGGAGGTGGGAGGAAGAGAATGAATGGCGGGGAGGAAGTGAATGAGTGGGGGGAGGAAGAGAATGAGGGGGGGAAGAGAATGAGCGGGGGAGGGAGAGAATGAGTTTGGAAGGAAGAGAATGAGCGGGGGAGGAAGAAAATGAGTTTGGAAAGAAGAGAATTAGGGGGGGAGGAGGATGAAGAGAATGAGGAGGTGGGAGGAAGAGAATGAGCGGCGGGGAGGAAGAGAATGAGTGGGGTGGGAGGAGGAGAATGTGGGGGTGGGAGGAAGAGAATGAGGGGGAGGAAGAGAATGAGCAGGGGGAGGAAGAGAATAAGGGGGAGGAAGAGAATGAGCGGAGGAGGAAGAGAATGAGTGGGAGAGGAAGAGAGTGAGGGGTGAGGAATAGAATGTAAGGAATCGGGGAACACCCTCTCAAAGGGGGTTCCCTCCTTACAGCACTCCACGGCAGCTGTCCCCAGCTCATTGCTCTCCCTCTCCTCACCCCCCGCGGGACAAACCTCCGGCCGCGTTACAGGACGCGCGCGCAAGCAGGGCAGTTCTAGGACTCACACGGAGTTAAGCTCCGCCCCCCCCCCCCTGCTCGTGCCGCTTGGTCCCCCGGCATGACGCGCGTGCAGCGCTCTCAAGCCACGCGGCAACATTCACCAGCTTCAGGTGTTCCCAGCCTATCCCTGCTCTGCTGGACTCACGCCCCCTGTCTCATTGGATACTGGTTCCTATTTAAATCCTGCTCAGCCATCTCTTCTTTGGCTGAGCATAGATCTCTGGTAGCCTTTCGTAAATTTAGTCTTCAGTCTGCTTCCTGCTCCAGTGAAGAGAGGAAGAAAAGAGCTATCAGTCTCTCCTATGGCAGGATGAGCGTGCTCACCCCCAGCTTCTGAGCTGGGGGAACATCAGGCTCAGCCACCTAGGCCTGAAAGATCAGGGCCTTCACCATCCAGAGTAATGGAACCTCTGAGACCCTGCACCGCTGTGAGGAAGAGCGGCCACCAAAAAAAGATCCTGTGCTAATATACCCCAGTCTGAGTGTCAGTCCTTGGGCTGAGGGGGAAAGAGTGCAGTAGTGGGGGCTGATTTCTTGATATCCTGGAACCCACTACGGCTGGAGGTGCTGAACACCAAAGAGAAAGAATCTAAGCCTATCCTGATCTCCACACTACTGCAGATCAGCTCAGCTCTCCTGCTCCAAACAGGTATTGCACCACATACTAGGTAGCATAGGCTGTGTAATCTCCCAGAGGGAGGGGGGGGCAGTGCTCCACTACAGTCAAGGTGATATGGAAGTACATAGATTCCCAATAAAAAAGATTGGAATATTACTGTTAAATGTTTCTCAGGCTACACTTCTTTACCCCATGCTCTATTGTACCCGCTGTGTACTGAGATGAGCAAAAATTACTGGGAAAAATCCATGTTTAAAATAGATGGGAAGCTAAAAAGGGCCGCTCTTATGCATAGTGTAAGCTCTGAGGATCGGGGCCCTCATACCCTGCACCTGTGTGCACCTGATTGTCCTTATTTGGTATGTAATTTATAGCTATCTGCCCGCACTGCACCACACTACCTAATATGTTGGTGCTTTATAAATAAACAATAATAACTACGTTGGATGTGGCCTACTGTCCTGACAATACAAAACACCAAATAATATCCTCAGACTTTACTTGGTTATTGTGCTATAATTATTTCATTAAAGCATTAGTCCAAGCTGCCGTTTTGTTTTCCCCCCTTTAATATGTGCATCAATACAATCCACACGATGATAAGTAATTAGCTAAGTTGACGATCGATCCGTTCTCCTGTGATCGATCGGCGAAGATTCAGCTCGGGGGTTCACTAAATGGCTGTCAGTGCAGAAGAGGACCAAAGATGCAAAGTTCTGTGGGGTCCAAAGAATCACATCGCGTTATAAGCGGATCACGTTAGAAATAATGTACAATTGTATGCATTGTACAATAAAGTATTTAAGATACCAATAACCGTGTTGTAAAGTAGAAAATGCCAAGATGAGTAAACAGCTACAGGTAGCTGCCGTCAGCCAGTCTTCAGGAACAACCCTCTTCCTCGATACTATAAAACAAAAGAAGACAGTGCGGCTCTCGCGATACCGATACTGATACCAATGAAAGTCCTGCTACTGTAAGCAATCCGACGTACAGTGAAATAATAATAATATAGTGCTAAACGGGTGCTACCAAAATCTTTAAGTGCTAGAACGTAACCCTACGCGTTTCATCGCTGTGTGAATTCGACTTCGTCAGGGGATCACCGGCTGGAAAGACAGGCACCACTGGCCCCGCCTCCGGTATCCGCCCCGTGATGGCGTTGGCCTGGCTTCTATGCATCATACCACGGCCGCTGCGGACTCCTCCTCCCCCTATCACAGTACTACCTACTGCTGAGCCCTCCTCCCTGCAGGCTTCGTATTGGTCCCTGGATATATATATATATGCTCAGCCAGCCCCTTGGCAAGATGGCTGAGCATAAGACTTAATTCGTGCGAAGTGCTTACTGCAATCCCTGCCTCCTTGTCTTGTACCTTGTTTCCTAGTACCTGTCTCTCTCCGTGTCTGGCCATGGCTAGCATCTGGACTCCTTACTTCTCTACTCCTGACCCCGGCATTACCTACGACGATCCGCTCCTCTCCAATCTCGACCACGGCAAGTACCCACGACGATCCTGACTTCTCCAACTGGGCTACCCACTACCAATCTACAGCCCGGACGCACTCTCCCGGCTGGAGGTCGGTCTTTCCAGTCCCCACCGCGGTCGCGCACTGTTTGTGGTGAGCACTCCGTTACCGGGGAATAGTTTGCATACCCCTGATCTATGGGGGAAATGCTTTATCCACACTTTGTCTTTGCTGTTTTTTGTACAGTCATTATCATACCATCAGTAGCCAGACAGGTAAGTGCGGAGGACAATGTGTTGCAGATAAGATTAGAATTTCGCAGGACTAGGTGAAAATAAAATCATTAAGTTGTCGTAATTTACCCAAAAAAATTAGAAAATCACTGGTGATGGAATACATTTGTAAATAAGCAAATGACATCGATATTTTATGCTTAATTCATTTCTTTCGAACTTTAGGTGGGAGTGTCCCATCAACGGTAATGTCCGCCAAAGGCAATATGTTACATGCATAGTAGTTGCGTCATCCCAATTACAGCTAAGAACTATGAATCAATTTGTGGAAAATAACTTGTTTTTTATTTGAGTTTGTTGGCTTCCATTTCCGATCTGCCCCCTTCATTCCCCAGTTTAACTCTTCGTCGTTCAATTAGCTCAGCCATGGAAAAGTAAGGTGGGTGAGCAATTAAAACTCAAAAGGAGTTCTCTCTCTCTCTGTCTCTCAGTCTCTCTCTCTCTGTGTGTCTCTCTCTCTCTCTGTCTCTCTGTCTCTCTCTGTCTTTCTCTCTCTCTCTCTCTCTCTCTCTCTGTCTCTCTCTCTCTCTCTCTCTCAGTCTCTCTCTCTCTCAGTCTCTCTCTCTCTCTCTCATAAAAGTGTAATTGAACCCAGACTCTTGGCCCATGGGCACAGGCTGGCCTGGTTTAAACATGTTGACGTGTGGTACAACGTACTGTAGAACAAAAGCAAGGAATGGAAAGCAAAGGGGACAAGTTGCAGCATCAAAATAATTCATTGTGCTGGCTCTGTGGAAATACTTTTTTTTTGTGCTTGGCACTTATTCCATATTAACACGATTGTTTCCAGAATTTTTTTTTTTAAGTGAAACTTCTTTGCTGGCACCTACCTAATTCTCATAGGACTAAAACTCCTTGATGGAGACGAAAAAAGCGCCACCATCAGGCGCGTGCACCCACTGGCTCAAAATTCTGACACAACTAAAGGTCCTCCATGGAGCCTTTCTTCACATCAGCAAAAACCTTCCCCCAGCTGCCCCCTCACACCAACAGATCTCCCTGATCCAGGCTGCGTCCCTCAGCCCTCAATTTCATGCAACTTTTTCATATGAGAGAGACAGAGATGTACCAGTGAAAGGGAGTTTAGGAAAAGTACTTTGCTTTCCCTCCCCCTCCTGCCAGAGGAATGGTTCCTTCCCCTCTGGATTCATTATCCCTCATTTCATTCCAAGACTTTTTGTGAGTGTGTGTGTGTGTGAGAGAGAGAGAGAGAGAGAGAGAGAGAGAGAGAGAGAGAGAGAGAGAGAGAGAGAGAGAGAGAGAGAGAGAGAGAGAGAGAGAGAGAGAGAGAGAGAGAGAGAGAGAGAGAGAGAGAGAGAGACAGAGAGAGAGAGAGAGAGAGAGAGAGAGAGAGAGAAAGAGAAAGAAAACTGGAGCTTTCTATGGGAAGGAATAATCAGAAGCTGAGCGGAGCGCAGAGATCTCAGCCCTTTGTGCGGGATATGGTTTGCCAGGAACGGTGATAAGCGAGGAGAGACGGAGAGGACTTGGAAAGAAAGCCCGGTAGCATCTAACTCCAGAGCTAGGCTTGGGGAGAAGACCGTGGTAGCAGGGCAAAAGGTGGTCCTGACTTGCGTGGTGCTCAACTACTCTAGCATCATACAATGGACCAAAGACGGATTAGCTCTGGGGATGGGGCAAGACTTGAAAGCCTGGCCCCGCTATCAAGTCATCGGGAATGCAGATTCCGGGCAGTACAACCTGGAGATCGCAGATGCCAATATTTCCGATGATTTTGACTTTGAGTGCCAAGCCACGGAAGCCGTCCTCCGCTCTCAGCGCGCCAAGCTCACTGTGTTAATCCCCCCTGAAGATCCAGTTATAGACGATGGCCCAGAAATTCTGCTCAGGGCAGGGTCCTCCTACAACCTGACCTGCCGTGCCCGTAGTGCCAAACCTGCTGCATGCATCATCTGGTTTCAGGATGGCAATCAGCAAGAAGGAGCAGTAACCAGCACGGTGGTAATAGCAGGCGGAAAGCTGGAGACCACCGTAAGCTTTCTGCTGATCATCCCGACCGATCAGGACATTGAGCGAGTGTTCACTTGCAGAACAACCAATGAGGCCATCCCATCTGGGAATGAGACCTCCGTCAAACTGAATGTCCACCATCCGCCCACTGTCACCCTGTCCATTCACTCCCAAACTGTGCAGGAAGAAGAGTGGGTTCGATTTACCTGCACTGCCACTGCCAATCTCGAGATTAAAGGCTACAGGTGGGCTAAAGGCGGTGTGATCATTGAGGATGCGAAGGATAGCATGTTTGAGACGCAGGTGGACTACTCTTTGTTCATGGAGCTTGTTTCGTGCAAGGTGCATAATGAAGTGGACAGCACCAACGTCAGCACTCTGGTGGATGTGCAATTCGCCCCTCGCATTGTTGTGGGACCGAAGCCCACGACAGCAGACATGGGATCGGACGTGACTCTGACTTGCATTTGGGCTGGAAAGCCTCCTCTAACCCTGACATGGACTAAGAAGGGATCCAACATGGTGCTAAGCAACAGTAACCAGCTGTTTCTTAATTCGGTGAACCAAAAGGATGCGGGACAGTATGTGTTAAAAGATATCATCCCCTGCATCGGAGTTGGAGAGAGAGAGCGAGAGGTTACACTGTCAATGGTCCTCCCAAGATCCCCAGTAAGGGGTTGCAGTATGCCATGCGTTCGGTGTGCAGGATGGGAGCCCTGTATGCCCGACGTCAGGCCGCCCCCAGTAGGGCCATATGCCCGCCAGGCCACGTAGGGTCTGGCCGTAAATCTGGGATGAGTGGCTAGTTTCACTCATCTTACTCTATAGTTTAATTTTTTTTTTTTTTCCCAAGTCCTTGGAGGGGGGAAACCCCTTCCCTTCATTTTTTACCCCCATTTGCTCCCTACAACCATTAAAGTCCTTAGTTCACAACTTTCACATGAGAGAGAGAGAGAGACACAATATTGGAAATGACTAGTCAAGTTCCATTGAAGTTAGTATCCCTGAATGTTAAAGGTCTTAACAGTAATGGTAAACGTAGACTTGCCCTAAAAGAATTCAGGAACTTGAAAGCAGATTTTGTTTTCTTGCAAGAGACGCATTTTGATACTCAGGATCCCCCAAACACCTTTAGCGGGACATACCCTATAGCACTCTATTATTCTTTTACTAGCAAAAAAAAGAGGGGCTGTGATACTTATTAAATGGGACATTCCGTTCCAGGTATTGGAGGTTAAGAGAGATCAAGAGGGGAAGTACTTGGTGGTTCACTGGCATATCTCAGGCCAACATACAACATTAGTGAATATACTATATACGCATCCAACGAGGGACAAATGGATTTTTTAAGGGAAACGCTGGAATCCATGGAAGCTAGCCAAGAGCAACTGCTGATATTGGGAGGTGATTTTAATATGATACCAGACCCGGATGTGGATAAGTCTCCCCACTCAGATCAAGCACACTCTGCTATGACATATAGTGTAGCCAAGAAATTCAGACTGCTACTTAAAGACTATGGTTTATGGGGTGCTTGGCGTAGCTCACATACAGGACAGAGGGACTACTCTTTCTATTCACCCCCCACCCATGATTCGTACTCCAGAATTGACAATATATTTGTATCCCCGGGTATTCTGGAGTTATTGGTCCACTCAGATATAGGGCCCATCACGTGGTCAGACCATGTCCCGGTGGCGATCCTGTTCGATCCCCCTTTTGCTAGGACTCAATCATTCCATTGGAGGATGAACGACTCATTACAGAATTACCCAGAGATTATCTCACAAATTGGAGACTCCCTCAAAAATTATTTTCATATCAACAATGGCTCCGTAGAATCAACATCAACACTATGGGAGACACATAAGGCCCCGATCAGAGGACAGCTCATCTCAATAGCATCACACAGAAAGAGAACAAAAAAAGAAAAAAAACATTTAACAGAAAAAATTGTAAAAATTAGAACAATCACATAAAAAAATCCATCGAGGAAAATGTATAAAATCCTGACCCAGGCAAGGGAGGAACTCAAGAGGGTGCAATTAGAGGATGTGGAGAAAGCCCTTAAATGGACCAAGCAAACGTACCATGGTAAGGTGGACCGTTTATTGGCTAATAAACTTAGAGGGATCATGTCGATAGCATTAGTCCCTGCTATTAGGTTAAAAGGGGGAGAAGTGACCTATAACCCCTCAAAGATAGCAGAGGAATTTGCTACATTTTATACGGAGCTCTATGATCTCGACAATTCAACTCCGAATGCTAAAGTCCCGGACCTGACCCAGATTGAGACTTATCTTAGAGACTGTATCCTCCCAAAACTATCGGAGGAAGACCACAAAGTTTTCAATGAAAAATAACCCGGTTGGTGTTAGAAAGGGCGGTTAGCTCACTGAACCCATCAAAGGTTCCAGGCCCAGATAGTTTCTCAAATTTGTAATACAAAAAATTTATAGGAATCCTAGGGCCATGTTTACTAGATTTATTCATGGATTTACTCAGCGGAAAACAAATCCCCCCCACAGATGACGGAAGCCAATATAGTGGTGATTCCTAAACAGGGTAAGGACCCGTTATGTTGTGGTAGCTACAGGCCAATCTCACTGCTTTATACGGATTTGAAAATTTATAGCACAATTTTGGCCAATAGGCTGAACCCAATACTCCCTAGATTAATCCATTAAGACAAGATGGGTTTTGTGAGCGAACGCCAGGCGTCAGATAACACAAGGAAAATTATTAATGTGATAGATCAGATACATAAATCGAAGACAAAAGCAATGTTGTTGAGTCTAGATACGGAGAAGGCCGTTGACAGGATAAGATGGGACTTTTTAGACAAGACGTTGGAGGCATTTGGATTCTCAGACTTTTTTTTTACAAGGGGTCTGGGCACTCTACCAGACACCGACAGCCACTCTGAAGATCCCGGGGGGTGGGAGAGGTATCTGATAAACAATTAAGAACGGGACTAGACAGGGGTGCCCCCTCTCTCCTCTTCTTTTTGCCTTGACAATTGAACCCCTTGCGGCAACAATCAGAGCTTCCCCAAATATACAAGGGATTAATATAAAAGGTGAGTGTTACAAACTATCTGATGATATTATTCTTACTATAGCTAACCTGGAAAGCTCACTCAAATACCCGGTTGGCCTACCTATGCTGTTGTGGTTGAGCTCTAGGACTGGGCTTAGGAGACAGCCTGTGCCGGCGGTAATCAGGTTTACTTTGAAAATCTGGCAGTCAGCAAAAAAGAAATACAAAGTTATGTCAATTCCATCTAGATTTACGCCCCTATTCGGTAATCCAGGGTTTTTGCCGGGGTTTCAGGGTTGGGATTTTGAAATCTGGAGACTGAGTGGAATTCTAGAGATGGGAGAATTATTGGAAAAAGATAAGTTGATGTCGTTTGAGGAACTGATGAGAAAATATGGTTTACGTCGGACAGAGGTGTTTAAATATATGCAGGTCCGACATTTTGTGCGACATGGTTTCTATGGGGAGGAATTCCCTAAATATACACGATTTGAAGATTTATGCAAAACAAAAAAATATCATAAAGGTCTGATCTCATCCCTGTAACAGGGTTTAATCACTCGAAAAGGAGACCCCGTCCCATAAATGACACCTTGATAAAGTGCTTTTGCATGAAACGCGTAGGTGCGTTCATGTTGTCTTTGTATTGGTTGAAGCTTGCAATTAAAACTGATCTACTATTTTTGGAGTTTGCCTGGGATTTTTTATTTTTTTATTTACATAGTTACATAGTTACATAGTAGATGAGGTTGAAAAAAGACGTACATCCATCAAGTTCAACCTATGCTAAATTTAGACAACAGATACTTTATCCTTTATCTATACTTACTTATTGATCCAGAGGAAGGCAAACAAAACCCCCCAGTCATATAATCCAATGATGTCTCATAAGGGGAATAATAAATTCCTTCCTGACTCCAAGAATTAGCAATTGGATTAATCCCTGGATCAACATATTTCCCATGTATACTTATTTGGTATATCCCTGTATACCTTTCCTATCTAAAAAGATGTCCAACCTTTTTTTAACAAATCTATTGTATCTGCCATCACAGTCTCCATGGGTAATGAATTCCACATTTTAACTGCCCTTACTGTAAAGAATCGTTTCCTTTGTTGCTGGTGAAATCTCCTTTCCTCCAACCTTAAGGGATGGCCCGAGTCCTTTGTTCTGCCCGTGGGATGAATAGTTCTTTTGAAAGCTCCTTGTATTGTCCCCGAGTATATTTGTATATAGTTATCATATCCCCTCTTAGATGCCTCTTTTCTAATGTAAATAAATCTAATTTAGCTAGCCTCTCCTCATAAGTTAGATGGTCCATCCCCTTTATTAATTTGGTGGCTCTTCTCTGCACTCTCTCTAGTTCCATAATGTCTTTTCTTAGGATTGGTGCCCAAAATTGTACTCCATATTCAAGGTGAGGTCTTACTAATGCTTTTGTAAAGGGGCATAATTATGTTTACTTCCCTTCCATCCATTGCCCGTTTGATGCAAGATAAGATCTTGTTTACCTTTGCAGCTACTGCATGACTTTGGGCACTATTGCTAAGCCTGCTGTCTACAAGCACTCCTAAATCCTTCTCCATCAAGGATTCCCCCAATTTATCCCCATTTAATTTGTAATTCGCCTTTTTATTCTTGCATCCCAAATACATAACCTTATATTTATCTGTATTAAACCTCATCTGCCATTTACCTGCCCACGTTTCCAGTCTCTCCAAGTCCTTCTGAAGAGAAATTACATCCTGCTCTGATTCTACTACCTTACACAATTTAGTATCATCAGCAAAGATGGAGACTTTGCTCTCGATGCAACCTCAAGGTCATTAATAAACAAGTTAAAAAGCAGGGGTCCCAGTACAGATCCCTGAGGTACTCCACTCACGACTTTAGCCCAACCTGAAAAAATTCCATTTATGACAACCCTCTGTTGTCTGTCCTTTAACCAGTTTTCAATCAAGGTGCATATATTATTACTGAGTCCAATTTTCTTTATTTTGTACACCAACCTCTTATGTGAAACCGTATCAAAAGCCTTTGCAAAATCTAAGTAGACCACATCAACTGCATTACCCTGGTCTAAATTCCTACTTACCTCCTCAAAGAAACAAATAAGGTTAGTTTGGCAAGATCTATCCTTCATACATCCATGCTGACTATTACTAATAATTTTATTTCCCATTAGGTATTCCTGAATATTATCCCGTATTAAACCTTCAAGAAGTTTCCCCACTATTGAAGTCAGGCTTACAGGTCTGTAATTCCCCGGTTGTGATCTAGCTCCCTTTTTAAATATAGGCACCACATCTGCTTTACGCCAATCTTGTGGTACTGAGCCTGTGGAAATGGAGTCCTTGAATATTAAATATAATGGTTTGGCTTTTACTGAGCTTAACTCCTTGAGAACTCTTGGCCATCGGAGCCAGGTGCCTTATTTACTTTAATTTTTTCAAGTCGCTTATGAACTTCTTCCTCAGTTAACCAATTGTTCATTAATATGGAGGTTGTGGCTTCCTCTTTCGGCACTACTATTGAACTTGATTCTTCCCTGGTAAACACAGAGGCAAAGAATTTGTTTAATACCTCAGCTTTTTCCTTATCTCCAATAATAATCTGCCTACCCATCTCACACTGAAAGGGTCCAATATTTTCTTTTCTCATTTTTTTGTTATTAAGGTACTTAAAGAACTTTATAGGGTTGACCTTACTTTCTATTGCAATCCTTTTTTCATTATCCATTTTTGCTAATTTGATTGCCCTTTTGCAATTTTTGTTACATTCCTTATAATTCTGATACGATGTCTCCGTCCCTTCTGACTTAAAGAATCTAAACGCCTTCCTCTTCTTGTCCATTTCCTCCCCTACCTGTTTATTTAGCCACATTGGTTTTGACTTATTTCTTTTATACTTATTACCCAAGGGTATACACGGATAAGTGTGCTTTTCTAACAATGTTTTAAAGACTGCCCATTTATCTTCTACATTTTTCCCTGCAAAAACATCATCCCAGTGTATTACTTATACATTAGACCTCAGTTTATTAAAATCTGCCTTTCTAAAGTTTAAAAGTTTGAAAGTCATTAGGCTTTGCTCTGTTTACCTACTACAATTTCGGGTTCCTCTCACTGACGGATTGCGCGCCGCGGATGCTGTGGATGTTCCTGCAAGTCAACCGGTAATTACAGTGCCCTGTAATTTCTCCTGTTTATACTGGACATTGTTTCAAATATTGAATACTGTTTGGGTGTCCATTATTGTGTCAATCTTTGTGGTTGTCAAGTGGACATCACTAGGCACATACCCCACTCAGCAACTGTCAGCTTTTATTTGTGGACACCACACTTGTATCTGGACACTTATTACTGTACTATATATTCATCAGATAGAACCACATTGGACTGCTTAAGAGCACCACATTCTACTGCTCAATTGTACCAAAGCTGTTTACAAATATGACAACAAAGAGGTACGTAATCAAGGCAAATCTCAGGATATCATATTGATATATAAATATGACTAAATGGACACCTCATACCAAGTGTACAAGAAGAAGTGGCACTCGCGTGGTCTTGTGAAAAGAAGTATCAACTTTATTTGATAATGATGGACATTTCGGTCAGCTTGCGGGCCTCTCAAGCCCTTGTTTCACTGCCAGAGATCTTCTGGAGGGATTTCTACTGAACGTGAGATTTCATTTACAGACCCAACGCGACAAGCCCAGATTCCAGTTATCCAGCAAATGAACCACACGTTCAATCACCCACATTCCACTGGGCTTTCCATTCATGGATCTGTAATGTGTTCCGTATGGAATGAGAGAAGCAGATGACGCCCCAGGCTTTCCATCCACCCACCTAGGTCAGATGTAAACACGAGCCAAATATCCGCGCACAAAATGCTAAACTGTCGAATGTCGGATATTTGTGAAATGTTAAAAAGCTGCAAAATGCTTTATATGTTGACCACCTGTTTCAAGATTACCAATACCAGACCAATTTTTGCAGATCTCATTCTATATATAGTTAATTGTAACTTCCCAATTAGGGTTTGTGATATTTCAATCACAACTGGTAAAACCTCACCCCTAATCATCTGTGGTCATGTGGTTGCTCTGCAAAGGTCCTAATAACAGGACACAGAGAAGTGATCTGATGGTGAATTGTTCTTACAAACAAGTAGATCAGGCCTTTAGTTTTAATGTAAGAGAGAGGCTGGTGTTTTCTTTATGAGGTCATCTATGCTTTATCCATTAGGCAATAGAATACCTTCCCAGCCACACAGCAGAAGGAGGGGTGCAGAGTGAGACCTAATATAGGAGATGATGGGGAAGACTGGAAAGTGAAGGAAAAAACAAAACATCCCAATTCCTCCATCCTAGGTTAACCCCTGTATTGCTGAAGGTGTCAGTAATTTATTGCCATACTGGCCCTTGCAATCATTAGAGAGTGTTGTTTTACCAGTTGAAAGCGAAGTAACACTGATCCTTCACATGCGCTCTACCCTTGTTTTGGGATGCAGAGTTTAACACCTAAACTGCTGGAGCAGCTTCTAAATGTATTGCTCTTTTGCGTACATTGTGCTTTGCTGCCCCTATCCCTCATTAAAATGACCTAACAGCCCATGGATCCAGAACAGCTGACATTCCTGGCTTGGAGACCTGCGCTTATCCTGTCCAGCCCTGTTCTCATCTTCTCTTGTCCTCTCCTTCTCGCCCTCTGTTTGCCTTAAGGGGCTTTGGACGCAAAACAAAACTGGTTCCAAATTAGAGACTCATTTATGCAAAACAGACAAAGCCCCCTTTATATAGGAGCAGGGTAAGGGGTGATGGGATGCAGAGATCACCATGTTTGAATTATCCTACACATTCCCTCAATATCCTTTGGTCTGCCCCCCCCCCCCCCGACCCCACCCTGTTCATCTAAGAGGCCCCACACTCTGATATCCAACAATGACATAGCAAGGGCAGCTGCAGAGCAGGACAGATGTTTGTTTAGAAATTGGTTGAAGAGAATAACAATAAAAGCATCATGGTCTTCGTCCATCATTGTCAGTGCAGAGGGATCCAGCAGTCAAAGCCAATCTAGTCCTATCTAAGGCCTAATCCAGAGGTGGCCAACTCCAGATCTCAAGGGCCACCAACACCTACAATTCAATTTGTCGTTTTGTTCTCCAATGCAACTACAACACACATCACTGCGAAATGCTCAAAGAACTAGATTGGTCATCACTAGAGTCTAGGCGCAAAGTTCACCTTTCCTGTCTCACCCTCAAATACTTTCTGGGCAAGCTACCCATCTATCTCAACAGTCCTCACCCCTACCACATGCAGCACCTACTCACCTGAGATCAGACTCCAAAAGACATTTCATGGTCCAAGACTCAACAAAGTATCCGGACGTTCCTCTTCTCCTTCCGTGCACCCCAAAACGGAACAACCTACCAGAGACTCTCAATACCACCACCAGCTTAAGTTCTTTCAAATCTATAGGCTGTGTCTCACACTTATAATTGGTCTGTAACTGATTCATACGCTCATAATATATATTTTCTTTAACTGTGCATGCAATGTCTTGATTAATGTATACCTTGTTCATTTATGTAACTGTATTTGTAACCATGTATATTTTGTTTTACTCTGTGCCCAGGACATACTTGAAACGAGAGGTAACTCTCAATGTATTACTTCCGTGAAAATATTTATAAATAAATAATAATAACAGACCAGCTTTAAGGCTATCCTGCTTCAGCACAGGTGGCTCAATCAGGGCTCAGTCATTGACTGAGCCACTGATTGAGCCACCTGTGCTGAAGCAGGGATAGCCTTAAAAGCTGGTCTGAAGGTGGGTCTTGGGGACTGGAGTTGGCCATTCCCGGTCTAATCTATGTATCCAAGATAGAGGTGGCAAATGAGTAAACGTTTGAAAATGATCAACATTTGCAAATATACCTAAAACATATTTTGGGGGGGGGGGGGGGTGGGGATGGGGGGAATGTAGCAAAATTGTCCACTTTTACCGTCTCCAAACACAGTCTGCAAAACAGGAGCAAGAATAACTGCCCCATATTTATCAAGGAAATTACACTGAAAGGAACTGGAGTTCTTCCTTTCATAAATAGACTACATCTAGTTTTGCTCTCATTTTGCAGCTGGCAATTTTAATAATAATTGTTTGTTCTTGTATAGTACTGCTAGTTATGCATAGCGCTTTACAGAGACATTTTGCAAATGCAGTCCCTGCCCTGTGGAGCTTACAATCTATGTTTTTGGTGCCTGGGGCACAGGGAGATAAAGTGACTTGCCCAAGGTCACAAGGAACCAACACCAGGAATTGAACCAGGTTCATTCTGCTTGAAATTCAGTTCCAGTCCGTGTCTTTACTCACTGAGCCACTCAGTCTCTCTAATAACTGATCACCTTTTGTAAGACTTCGTAGGGATGCACAGACACATGTTGCTGTAATCCTTTCTCGTCTACGTAACCATTAAAATGGCTCTTTTGGTGATTGGCTACTCTTTCAGTGTTATAAACCGAGAATACACAAGTAAGTCATACAATGACCTATCTAAAGGCTAATAAGGCACTTCAAGGTTACAATAAAAGTTAGCTGCTAAGTGGTCATTTTATTACTGGGATGGTATTTCTAATCTGTCTTCCTAAATGAAGTATTCGATATCTCCGGTGCATGGGACAATCACTGATATTTGTGCAGTGATATTGCCTTATTATATCCGGTTTCACATTTAGGGGCTTAGTCGCCAAAGAGGCCGATCGGGTCGCTGACGCTCAAAATTCCCCATTGACTTCCACCTTGGCGGATTTAAAATAAACACCTTATAGGGTTATGTCATAAAGGAGCAGATGTCATCTCCTCCCCCCCCCCTCAAAAAATGCTTTCCCTAGGTGGGAAGCAGGGGGTCTCCAGAGCTGAACCAGGTTCATTTTGCTTCCCGAGATACTTACCAATAGGAAGCCTCAGGGGATGATGTAATGGCTTCCTATTAGTCCGCGTGACGCGCGAGCTTTAAATCCGCCATTTTGATATCCCCGCACTGCCCAGCCGGAGCTGCTGCCGCCTCCTTCCCCTACAGAGGTAATTATCTCAGGGAAGAGATGGTTCCCGGAGCTGAAATTAACACACTTTAGCTCCTGAGACCCCCGGCTTCAATACTATAAGTAGCAAAAAAGAAGAAAATAGGAAATCTAGCTTGCTGCTTTAAAGTTCCCGTCTGCAAAAGCAAAAAATGTCACTGTGACAGGGTAAATAAAAGCCACCAGCTATATGCCTGGCAGACATATGTTTAGCCTGCAATGCAGCAGTGACTAGGTTAACTTCAGCTGGGAACCTCAGGACAATTAGTTGGATCCCAGCTGCCTAATCAAGGTGTGTTAAAAACCCCAGGCTGTAGACATATGGTGCTGGCTGTTGAGGAGAGAGGAGTAAGCTACTGAAGAGATTACTGATACAAGGTCTGTGAGCAAAGTAGATGAATTATGAACTGTCTGTCCCCTGCATAGAAAAGGGTAGCTGCCTTATTTTTAGACTGTCTGCTAAAGAGAACTGTTTTGGTTTGGTCTGCTGAAGAAAAAGCCATTTTTCTTTTGTTTGCTGATGAAAAGCCATTTTTTCCTTTTGTTTGCTGATGAAAACCTTTTTTTGTTTTGTGTGGTGTATATCTTTTGAGGCTAAATAAATAAGCCTTGTCAAGAAACCCGCGTGTGTAGTTGCATGTACCCTGCAACAGTCACCTTATTTTTCCAAGACAGAAATCCCACTAAAAGCAACGGATATTTTTTTTCTTTGATAAATCTGCCGGCTTTTTTTTATCCTAGTTATGCAGCTGGGAGACCTTAATGCTGGAAAAAAATCTTTTTCTGGCGCTGAGGTGTGGTAGAGATGAGTAAAACTCTTATAACGATGCAATTTGGTCCACCGCAATGCAAGTGGAATTGTGACACAAGGGATTCTGATAAACGTATAGTCTTTCCTTCGCACCGTGGGTTTCCAAATAAAACAGAAATATGTTTCTCTTCTCTCTAGATCTTGGTCATTAGGTGTCTGTGTCTTGCCAGGTGTTCGCCCTTCCTCTGTGCTTACCCTGCATGCTCTTGGAAGCGAAACCCCCACAGGAACAGTGTTGGGATTTCTGGGTATCAATGCTATGCCAGTTTAATGAACGTCACCCCACCAGCAGGCGCCTTCCACTGAAACAGCCACCCGCTTGTGCTAACCACCATTAGTTTGTGGTGACTGCTTCTAATCGCTGTCTAAATTCAGTGCTTACTCGTTCCTTGCTCCTATCCTCCCCTCCCATGGCCCACCATTTCCCTGGTCTACCAAAAGTCATTGATAAAAAGTACAGTCTCATTACACAGAGATGGAGCAGGCAAGATGGATATGGCCAGGTTGTGAAGTTAGCACATGACCTTGCTTTCATCCATGCCTGGCACCTGGGGGCCACTTATGGATAATTAATTATCTGCTAGGACTTATGACTGCCATAATCATGGGGAAGGAATGATCTAGGCGACCTCCCACACTGTGTTCCACATTAGACGCTGCCGATAACAGAACCTTTTAGGATTATAATAATAGGGTATGTAATTGAAAGGTCCGATCAATATGTTTATTATGACCACATAACTTCCTGACTCATCCTGTCCAAAATGCCAACTGAAAGTTGAGTAATTGTATCTTGGAGGCTAAGACAGTGTTTGTTAGCTTTTTGAGACTTCATTGTATGTAAATCGCACTCAACCAATAATACATTTGACATAATGAAGCTCTCGGAGCAGGCCAAAACGTCGACTTTTGGCATGAATCTACGTGGCATTATACAATCTCTAGTTTTTATTTAAGATATCAAGGAGTGATGGCTAGTGTCTATGGATTGAATAAATGAACCCGTGTATTCAGAGATTACCGTTTTATTTTAAAAAAACTCTTACAATGTGAGCGCAACAAGATGCTTTGGAATCAAAATGCACTGATTATACAGGACTTTCTTATTACTTGTGGAGTTGTTTAAATGTGTTGTTAATATATAAAGGCAGCATCTTTTGACATTTATGGGGCTAGATATGGGAAATAAGGCGAAACATAGAACATAAAAGTGAACAAATAAGTTAATATATCAGAGTTCACTGATTAGTCCTTCATTTGTTTTGAACTTTTGCTCTGGATGTGCCCCTGTCTAGCACTTACTGCAACACCCAGCCTTTTCTTGCACTTCAGAGGATACCACCGGAAGGCAGCACTGTTTATTAAATGACAAGCTTCATAATTGGGCAGCTGTAAAAATGTATGGAGGGAGGGCTAGAGGGCATTAGGGTCTTTCAGGAAACAATAAAACACCAGGCTTTGAAATTAAAGCTAAAGAAATGTTGGCGTAAATAAAAGTTGCATTCACCTCTTTCCCAACTAGTGTCTTGTTTTTATAGAATTGAGAATGATCTATGGTGGCGATCAGGCTTGTAATAAGCTCTTAAGAGGTCACATGTGGGCTTATACAACATGACCTTAAAAAGCCCAGGTACCCACTGATAACCCAAACCTCCAAGAGGAATGAGTTAGTGGACAAACAGATAGGGAGACATAACTTAAACTGCTAGAACACAAAACAGGGTATGATTGATGTTACTAGCCAAGAGTGAGGTTTTACTAATAATAGGTGAAGGCGACCATAGCTAGATAGCTAAATAGTTAAAGGTTAGACTTTGACTAGCGCTTACATGAAATTGATCATTTGGACATGCCTAAAGTTTAGGTAAGAAGATGATCGTCTTTCACATAAAACATACCCCAAAAGGGTTTGTCGGTGTGCGTGTTATCAGAAGGTTATTTTTATGCCTCCCACAATAGTAGAGAAAAGATATCTTAGGATTATTTAATGTATAATAGCCACTATATACTTAGGCAAGAGAGGATGAGCCAACCCTATAATACCTATAAAAAGACACAAGATAATAGCGTGGGATTCTTCACCCAACCCACGAGTGATCAGTTTGTCTATATGGGGCGTACTCTGCAACTTCCGCGGAAGAGGTAACACCCACGGACCTCTGTCACTCCTCACACTCAAACGCGTTCACCTAGCAGACTTCATCAGGAGTTGCTCTTTGGAAGCTCCTACATAATTGAACAAATTGAACTGCTAAAATATGTCACCAAAAAACTGCGATACAACAATATTCCTCATTCAACAAACTTAACTGTTAATAACATCATGAAACTATATAAACTAAATGTATAAAAAAAGAGAGAAACATATATATTATTATTAAATAACATATAAAACCAATAGTCCCGTAATTAAATATATGTTTATTTCCTAAATTTACATCCTAATGGGTCCCGATTATGCATAAAATAAATTATACTATAGACAATAGATGGGAAACACAATCGGAGAGTTACTCAGAGTTATGGTTCATATATTCATAATGAATACATCTAAGTACGGAGGTACGGACAATGATGACCTGTAGACGAGGAGTCCCCATTTTTTTGTGCGGCACACTTGAGTTCTGGAGGAGAGTGGCGGCTCCCAACCGATAGCTCGTGCGCGCACGCACAAAATGCATTACCTTGGGGGGGAGGGGAGGATTCCAGTGCCGCGTGTCCTGCTCGTGGATGTGGAAATTGGGTCCGACGTTGGTGCGGACCACAACGCAGCAGCTGTCTTCGTTCGGCACTGCGGTTGTGGGACCACAAAAGGCTGGTGGGCACCATGGTGCCCATGGGCATGGCGTTGGGAGACCACTGATATAGACAAACGGTTGCCCACCGCAATAACCAATAGAAGACCTGTCTTTTACGTTTCAAATCTTAGCTGTTATTAGCTACAGTATCATTGTGGTGCAATTATTGTTGATATTTTTCATGGACATAACAAACTATACTACCAAATTCATTTCTTTGTCTCTGCTTGATTCCTGTTACACTTGAGTGAGGTTAATCAAAACGTAAGGGGTCAACAATTCCTTAGAGATGGACAACTGAGGAGGTTTATTAACCAGAAAAGCCTCAATACTTATGCTATTGTAAGTCGATAAAGAAAAAAACCATATTTTATATAAGGGATTAGAATGATTACACATATTCTTCTCCCTTTTATGCTTTTTGTCATTTTGCTCCACGCCTGCGCGCTCTCTGTGTGGAATGGATTTTGAAGAAGAACTCATGGGTCAGTTTTGAAGATTGAGAAGCACCAGGGAATTGTAAGAAGTTAATAGTTTGTCTAAGAGTGATATAGACTAAGGATTATAATATTATATGGTTTCACTTGATCTCTGTTATAATTTGGAGGTTTGGGAAAATACTCTGCGTTTCCCCTGCTGTAATTATTTAATGTATTATTTCTGGAGCACTTATTGCGGCACCTTAAGCGAGATTTTCGACTTGATAAAAAATGTAAAGGGTAAAGATTTCCCATACTTCACATTTTTAATCTGAAGGAGAGGAATGTAGCCGCTAACTGATGTGATGTTGTTTACAGTTCAAAGACGCATTAAGCTGGTAAACTTTGGTGTTTTATTGACACCATTTTACAGTTAAGAGCTTTTTTTTAGCAGTATGAGATATCGATCACTCCGTGATCCACTTTGTTTCTTGACACATAATATCCACACTCACTTGTCGTGTTAGTTGTCTCCATAAATCCATTCAATGTGGCTGTACCTCTGACTGAGTTGAGAGGCCTACTCAGCAGGACACCCGCCGCCAACACACTAGGCTTGTGACTTACAGCTTCATGCCTTTTACTCTAGAGAGGAGCAAGTCACAAGAGTACTACCCCTATTATTCCCTCTTTTACACCTTTGGTAATACATATATCCGGTGTTCTCAACTCCAATCCCTAAGATCCCCCAACAGGTCAGGTTGTAAGATATCCCAGCTCGAAGACTTGAGCCTCTCATTGAGTCACGTGCTGAAGCAGGACTGATAACAGCTACCTGTGCTGAAGCAGGGATGATTGAGCCACCTGTACTGAAGCTGGGACATCCTTAAAACCCGACCTGGTGGGGGGTCTGAGCACGGATTGAGCACCCCTGCATATATAATTAGCCTGCCATGCTACACTTGGTCATGGAAATCAGGCTGCGAGTAAATGGTGTGGGTGTGTGTGTGTGTGTGTGCTGGGTGTGTGTGTGTGTGTGTGTGTGTGTGTGTGTGGGTGTGTGTGTGTGTGTGGTGTGTGTGTGTGTGGTGTGTGTGTGTGGTGTCTTGTAAAACTTAAGGGAGGGATTGCATGTTGCCAGTGTTTATTTTTCTGTATGGTATGTAATCCCTGCTTGCGGTCAACGCTTCCTTTGCCGTGAGGAGGCCTGGTCTGAATCTCAGCAGTCGCTGTCTCTGTGACATTAACCATCACTTTTATCTTTGGGCGCTGTTAAACTGTAGCTCTTCAGGCGGGGACCCGCAGTGCCTGTAAAATGTATTACAGCATGACATGCATTATCAGCGCTTTAAAGAAGAAGAAACAAACATCGCTGGTTTAGCACGTTCCTATCTTTTACATGGTTGTTTGTTATTTATTTATAAAAGTGTTACCAGAAGTAATAATACATGAGAGGTTACCGCCCGTTTTCAGTCACTGGTATTATAAATGTTATACATATCAACGATACCCATATACCAAAACCGTCCCCTGGTTAAGATGCCGATCTGCATACTGGGTACTGTTTCTGCCCTTTCCTCCATCAACAAGACCGTTCCAGCCTTATATCCAAAGCTGGAGCCTCTTTAGTCAAAATGCCCGGACCTCTATTGCATAGTGCAGGGCGGCCAACTCCAGTCCTAAGGGCCACTAAAAGGATATTCCTGCTTCAGCACAGGCGGCTCAATCAGTGGCCAGTGTTGCCCCACTCCGTGTTTCGCCCGAGACTACGGGTTTTGGCCTCGTATCTCCGGGCTGCGGGTTTAACTGGTAAACACCGGGTGGGGCAACCTGTGCGGACGGCGGAGAACACGGCATGCTTGGTATCTTCCCCCTGCAACTGTACTCAATATGGCCGCACCAGGTCGAATGGCTATGGAACGGAAACACAACGTGACGAACCACGTCATGTGATGGCCGTTGACATGGACGAGACGCTACGTGACGTATCATGGTGAAGAGCCGTCACGTATCTAGGCGTCCCGTTACCATGACAAGTGCGCCGGTGTGTGATGTCGCGATCAACGTTGCGTCCCCATTGGCATGGCAACGGAAAAACAATGTGACGTTACTCACCACTGACGGCTGTTGAAATGACAACGAGACGCTACGTGACGTCCACGACGTTGGAAAGTGCCGTCACGCGAGGCCTAGGCCCCGTTGCCAGGCAACTTGACGCCGTGTGATGTCGTGACATGCGTTGCGTCCCGTTGGCATGGCAACGGAAAACACAATGTGACGTAACGCAGCGTGATGGCCGTTGCATGAAACGAGACGCTAATGACGTTGGAGAGTGCCATCACGGGGGCCTAGGGCCCCGGTGCCATGGCAACTTGACGCCGTGTGAGTGTCGTGAAGAGAGTTGCAGAGGGAAGATGCGGGGAGGACACGCCATAGTTAAGAGCGCTGAAAATGTTTTTTTCTCGGGTTGGGCTTCAGTAGAAGGTGGCAAACCCTGTCAGTGGTCAGTCTTGACTGAGCGACTTGTGCTGAAGCAGGGTTGATTGAGCCACGTGTGCTGAAGCTGGGATATCTGAAAACCTGACCCGTTGGGGGGGGGCTTGTGGATTGGAGTTGCCCCCCTGAGAACTGGTCAGGGAAAGGGTGTGGGGGTGGGTTCTTGCGGCCCTGTTTTACAGTTACAGTGCAGGCCAGTGTAGATGCATGAAGTATGGGGACTGGACACGTTATTGTATCTCTATAACGGGGGGGGGGGATAAGAGTAAGGGGGTTCTGTTATTAAGGTCTCCCATATAGGTAAAATAATAGGTGTTGTACTCAGCGCTGGTGCAATGCAATAATGGATATTAAAAAAAACATTGATAAAGGTCCAATAGGGAGTCCTGGAGCTGCCTTTAAAAGAATTTCTGGTATCTTCTACCCAGAGATGGAGTGAAGGCTGGAAAAAAAAAATCTTTTTCTGGCGCTGAGGTGTGGTAGAGATGAGTGGATTTATGGGTTCTTCTGATGAACAATGACCTCAGGAAAGGGAAAAAGAAAAAGACAAGACATGCAGGGGACCTGCAATGTGTATTACCCAACGGGATAACCGGAAGTTTACAAGAAGGAGCAATTTATTATTAAAATATCTTGGTTAAAAACATGAAAACAATTAATAAACATTTAATAAACATACATTGATTAATAAAATAATTAATGAACTGGTGCCTCGGCACTATCACACTTTAAAGGTTAGGAACTGTCCAGCAATCTGTTCTTTGCTTCCGCCTGATCTAAAATTGGAAACCTAATCACCAAAGGTAAGTAGTATAAAAGCAATGTATAAGCACTTGGTGCTGGTGGTCTTGGCCCTCTGATGTCGCCGTCGCCTTGTGATATGTTCGATTGTGCTGGGGATCTGTTTCTGTGTTCCTGTGAGCGCTGCTCCTGGAATACACCGATCTCCTGGCCTGATGACGTCACCTGATTGGTCCTCGGCTACGGTGTGCTCAGCGGTCTTACCCAGACCTCCTAAGGTTTCCTTTAAGTGTGGTAGTGCCGAGGCACCAGTTATTAATTATTTTATTAATATAAGATGTTTATTAAATGTTTATTAATTGTTATTCATGGTTTTTTAACCAAGAGTATTTTAAAATTAAATTGCCCTTCTTTGTAAACTCGGTTATCCTTGGGTAATACACTATTGCAGGCCCCTGCAATGTCTGTCTTTTCTTTTCCCTTCCTGAGGTCATTGTTCATCAGAAGAACCATAAATCCAGGTTCATTTTGATCCCGAGATACTTACCAATAGGAAGCCTCAGGGGATGATGTATGGCTTCCTATTAGTTCGCGTGACGCGGAGCTTTTTTAAATCCGCCCCATTGATATCCCCGCACTGCCCAGCGGAAGCTGCTGCCGCCTACTTCCCTACAGAGGTAATATCTCAGGAAGAGATGGTTCCGGAGCTGAAATAACAAACTTTAGCTCCTGAGACCCCGGCGTCAATTACTAAGTAGCAAAAAGAAAGAAGAAAATAGGAAATCAGCTTGCTGCTTTAAAGTCCCGTCTGCAAAAGCAAAAAATGTCACTGTGGACAGGGTAAATAAAAGCCACCAGCCTATAGCCTGGCAGACATATGTTAGCGCAATGCAGAGCAGTGACTAGGTTAACTTCAGCTGGGAACCTCAGGACAATTAGTTGGATCCCAGCTGCCTAATCAAGGTGTGTTAAAAACCCCCGGCTGTAGACATATGGTGCTGGCTGTTGAGGAGAGAGGAGTAGCTATGAAGAGATTACTGATACAAGGTCGTGTGAGCAAGTAGAAGATGAATTATGAACTGTCTGTCCCCTGCATAGAAAAGGTAGCTGCCTATTTTTAGACTGTTTGCTAAAGAGAACTGTTTTGGTTTGGTCTGTGAAGAAAAAGCCATTTTTCTTTTGTTGCTGATGGAAAGCCATTTTTCCGTTTGTTGCTGATGAAAACCTTTTTTTGTTTGTGTGTGTATATCTTTTGAGGCTAACTAAATAAGCCTTGTCAAGAAACCCGCGTGTGATGTTGCATGTACCCCTGCAACAGTCACCTTATTTTTCCAAGACAGAAATCCCACTAAAAGCAACGGATATTTTTTTTCTTGTTAAAATCTGCCGGCTTTTTTATCCAGTTATGCAGCTGGGAGACTTAATGCTGGAAAAAAATCTTTTCTGGCGCTGAGGTGTGGTAGAGATGAGTGGATTTGGTTTCTTCTGATGAACAATGACCTCAGAAAGGGAAAAAGAAAAGACAAGACATGCAGGGGACCTGCAATAGTGTATTACCCAAGGGATAACCGGAGTTTACAAAGAAGGAGCAATTTATTATTAAAATATCTTGGTTAAAAACCATGAATAACAATTAATAAACATTTAATAAACATACATTGATATTAATAAAATAATTAATGAACTGGTGCCTCGGCACTATCCACACTTTAAAGGAAACCTTAGGAAGGTCTGGTGGTACCGCTGAGCCACCGTAGCCGAGGACCAATACAGGTGACGTCATCAGGCCGAGGAGATCGGGTGTATTCAGGAAGCAGCCGCTCACAGGAACACAGAAACAGATCCCTGGCAGCAGAATGCGAACATATCACCAAGGCGGACGGCGACATCAGAGGCCAAGACCACCAGCAAAAGGGCTTATACATTGCTTTTATAACTCTTACCTGTGGTGAGTAGGTTTCCAATTTTAGATCAGGCAGGAGCAAAGAACAGGATTGCTGGACATGTTCCTAACCTTTAAAGTGTGGATAGTGCCGAGGCACCAGTTCTTAATATTTTTATTACATCAAATGTTAGTTTATAAATGTTTTAATTGTTATTCATGGTTTTAACCAGATATTTAATAATAAAATGCTCCTTTTTGTAAACTTCCGGTTATCCTGGGGTAATACACTATGCAGGTCCCTGCATGTCTTGTCTTTTCTTTTTCCCTTTCCTGAGGTCATTGTTCATCAGAAGAAACCATAAATCCAATCATACACTCATCTCTACCACACCTCAGCGCCAGAAAAAGATTTTTTTCCAGCCTTCACTCCATCTCTGGGTAGAAGATACCAGAAATATCTTTTAAAGGCAGCTCCAGGACTACCTATTGGACTCTTTATCAAAGGTTTTTAATATCCATTATTGTCATTGCACCAGCGCTGAGTACACACCTATTATTTTACCTATATGGGAGACCTTAATACAGAACCCCCTTACTCTTTATCCCCCCCCCCCGTTATAGAGATACAATACACGCTGTCCAGTCCCATACTTCATGCATCTACACGCCTGCACTGTAACTGTAAAACAGGGCCGCAAGAACCACACCCTTTCCCTGACCAGTTCTCAGGGGGGCTTAACTCCAATCCACAAGCCCCCCCAACGGGTCAGGTTTTCAGGATATCCCAGCTTCAGCACACGTGGCTCAATCAGACCCTGCTTCAGCACAAGTCGCTCAGTCAAGGACTGAGCCACTGACAGGGTTGCCACCTTCTACTGAAGACCAACCCAGAGAAAAAACATTTTCAGCTGCTCTTAACTATGGGCGGTGTCCTCCCGGCATCTTCCCTCTGCAACTCTCTTCACGACGTCACACGGCGTCAAGTTGCCATGGCAACGGGGCGCCTAGGCCCCACGTGATGGCACTTCGCAACGTCATGTAGCGTCTCGTTGTCATGCCAACGGCCATCACGTGCTGCGGTTACGTCACATTGTGTTTCCGTTGCCATGCCAACGGGACGCAACGCGATGTCACGACATCACACGGCGTCAAGTTGCCATGGCAACGGGGCGCCTAGGCCTCGCGTGACGGCACTTCGCAACGTCGTGACGTCACGTAGCGTCTCGTTGTCATGTCAACAGCCGTCACGTGGTGCAGTTACGTCACATTGTGTTTCCGTTGCCATGCCAATGGGACGCAACGTGATGTCACGACATCACACGGCGTCACGTTGTCATGGTAACGGGACGCCTAGGCATGACGTGACGGCGCTTCACGACATGATGACGTCACGTAGCGTCTCGTCATGTCAACGGCCATCACATGACGTGGTTACGTCACGTTGTGTTTCCGTTGCCATAGCCATTCGACGCTGTGCGGCCATATTGAGTACAGTTGCAGGGGGAAGATACCAGAGCATGCCGTGTCTCCGCCGTCCGCACAGGGTTGCCACCACCCGGTGGTTTACCAGGTAAACCCGCAGCCCGGAGATACGAGGCCAAAACCCGTAGTCTCCGGGCGAAACACGGAGTGGGGGCAACACTGGCCACTGATTGAGCCGCCTGTGCTGAAGCAGGAATATCCTGTTAGTGGCCCTTAAGGACTGGAGTTGGCCGCCCCTGCACTATGCAGTAGAGAGTCACAGGGCATTTGACTAAAAGAGGGCTCCAGCTTTGGATATAATGCTGGAACGGTCGTGTTGATGGAGGAAAGGGCAGGAAACAGTACCCAGTGAATGCAGATCGGCATCTTAAACCAGGGGACGGTTTTGGTATAATGGGTATCGTTGATATTATAACATTTATAATAACCAGTGACTTGAAAACGGGCGGTAACTCTCAATGTATTACTTCCTGGTAACACATTTTATAAATAAATAACAAAACAACCAATGTAAAAGATAGGAACGTGCTAAACCAGCGATGTATGTTTCTTCTTTTAAAGCGCTGATAATGCATGTCATGCTGTAAATACATTTTACAGGCACTGCGGGTCCCCGCCTGAAGAGCTGACAGTTTAACAGCGCCCAGGAAGATAAAAGTGATGGTTAATGTCACAGGCAGCGAATGCTGAGATTCAGACCAGGGCCTCCTCACGGCAAAGGAAGCGTTTGACCGCAAGGCAGGGATTACATTACCAGACAGAAAAATAAACACTGGCAACATGCAATCCCCTCCCTTTAAGGTTTTACAAGACACACACACACACACACACACACACACACACACACACACACACACACACACACACACCATTTACTCGCATGCCTTGATTTCCATGAACCAAGTGTAGCATGGCAGGCTAATTATATAATGCAGGGGTGCTCAATCCAGTGCTCAAGACCCCCCACCAGGTCGGGTTTTAAGGATGTCCCAGCTTCAGTACAGGTGGCTCAATCAGTCCCTGCTTCAGCACAGGTAGCTTGATCAGTCCCTGCTTCAGCACAGGTGACTCAATGAGAGGCTCAAGTCTTCGAGCTGGGATATCTTTAAAACCTGACCTGTTGGGGGGTCTTGAGGATTGGAGTTGAGAACACCGGATATAATGTATTACCAAAGGGTAAAAGAGGGAATACATAGGGGTATGTACTCTGTGACTTGCTCCTCCTCTAGAGTAATAAGGCATGAAGCTGTAAGTCACAAGCCTAGTGTGTTGGCGGGCGGGTGTCCTGCTGAGTAAGGGCCTACTAACTCAGGTCAGAGGTACAGCCACATTGAATGGAATTTATGGAGACAGACTAGAGACAGACAAGTGAGTGTGGATATTATGTGTCAAGAGAACAAAGTGGATCACGGAGTGATCGATGATCATCATACTGCTAAAAAAAAGCTCTTAACTGTAAAATGGTGTCAATAAAACACCAAAGTTTACCAGCTTAATGCGTCTTTGAACTGTAAACTCACATCAGTTAGCGGCTACATTCCTCTCATTCAGATTAAAAATGTGAAGTATGGGAAAATCTTTACCCTTTCACATTTTTTATCAAGTCGAAAATCTCGCTTAAGGTGCCGCAATAAGTGCTCCAGAAATAATACATTAATAAATTACAGTCAGGGGAAAGGAAGCAGAGTAGTTCCCAAACCTCCAAATGATAACAGAGATTCAAGTGAACACCATATAATATATATAATCCTTAGTCTATATCACTCTTAGACAAAACTATTTAACTTCTTACAATTCCCTGGTGCTTCTCAATCTTCAAAACTGACCCATGAGTTCTTCAAAATCCTTCACACGAGAGCGCGCAGCGCGTGGATCAAAATGACAAAAAGCATAAAAAGGGAGAAGAATATAGTGTAATCATTCTAATCCCTTATATGAAAAATATGTAGTTTTTCCTTTATCGACTTACAATAGCATGAAGTATTGAGGCTTTTCTGGTTAATAAACCTCCTCAGTTGTCCATCTCTAGGAATTTGTTGACCCCTTACTTTTGATTAACTCACTCAAAGTGTAACAGGAATCAAAGCAGAGACAAAGAAATGGAATATAGTGTAGTATAGTTTGTTATGTCCATGAAAAAATATCAACAATAATTGCACTCACAATGATACTGTAGCTGAATTAACAGCTTAGATTTGAAACGGAGTAAAAGACAGGTCTTCTATTGGTTTATTGCGTGGGCAACCAGTTTGTCTATATCAGTGGTCTCCCAACGCCATGCCCATGGGCACCATGGTGCCCACCAAGCCTTTTGTGGGTGCCCACAACCGCAGTGCCGCAGACAGCTGCTGCGTTGTGGTCCGCACCAGAAGTCGGACCCAATTTCCACATCCACGAGCAGGACCAGCGCGGCACTGGAAGCCTCCCCTCCCCCCCAAGGTAAGTGCATTTTGTGCGTGCGCGCACGAGCTAATCGGTTGGAGACCGCCACTCTCCAGAAGTCTCAAGTGTGCCGCACAAAAAAATTGGGGACTCCTCGTCTACATGGTCAGCATTGTCCGTACCTCCGGTACTTAAGATGTATGCATTATGAATATATGAACCATACTCTGAGTACTCCGATTGTGTTTCCCATCTAATTGTCTATAGTATTAATTTATTTTATGCATACTATCTGGGACCATTAGGATGTAAATTTTAGGAAAATAAACATATATTTATTACGGGACTATTGGTTTATATGTATATTTAATATATAATATATATGTTTCTCTCTTTTTTTATACATTTAGGTTTATATAGTTTCATGATGTTATTAAAGTTAGTTTGTTGATGAGGAATATTGTTGATGCGCAGTTTTTGGTGAACATATTGTATGCAGTTCAATTGTTCAATTATGTAAGGAGCTTCCAAAGAGCAACTCCTGATGAAGCTGCTAAGGTGAAACGCGTTGAGTGTGAGGAGTGACAGAGGTCCGTGGGTGTTACCCTGATACCGGAAGTGCAGAGTACGCCCACCATATAGACAAACTGATCACTCGTGGGTTGGGTGAAGAATCCCACGCTATTATCATTGTGTCTTTTTATAGGTATTATAGGTTGGCTCATCCTCTCTTGCCTAAGTATATAGTGGCTATTATACAGTAAAATAAATCCTAAGATATCTGTTTCTCTACATTTGTGGGAAGGCATAAAAATAACCTTCTTGATATACACGCACACCGACAAAAGGACCCTTTTTGGGTATGTTTTATGTGAAAGACGATACATCTTCTTATCCTAAACTTTAGGCATGTCCAAATGATCAATTTAATGTATAAGCGCTTAGTCAAAGTCTAACCTTTAAACTATTTAGCTATCTAGCTATGGTCGCCTTCACCTATTATTAGTAAAACCTTCACTCTTGGCTAGTAACAATCAATCATAGCCTGTTTGTGTTCTAGCAGTTTAAGTTATGTCTCCCTATCTGTTTGTCCACTAACTCATTCCTCTTGGAGGTTTGGGTTATCAGTGGGTAACTGGGCTTGTGTAAGGGTCATGTTGCTAATAAAGCCACATGTGACCTCGTAAGAGCTTATTAAAGCCTGATGCCACCATAGATCATTCTCAAATTCTATAAAAACAAGACACTAGTTGGGAAAGAGGTGAATGGCAACTTTTATTTACGACAACATTTCTTTAGCTTTAATTTCAAAGCCTGGTGTTTTATTGTTTCCTTAAAGACCCTAATAGCCCTCATGCCCTCCATACATTTTTACAGCTGCCAAATTAATGAAGCTTGGTCATTTAATAAAGCAGTGCTGCCCTTCCGGGTTGGATCCTCTGGAAGTGCAAGAAAAGGCTTGGGTGTTTCAGTAAGTGCTAGACAGGGGCACATCCAGAGCAAAAGTTCAGAAACAAATGAATGACTAATCAGTGAACTCTGATATATTAACTTATTTGTTCACTTTATGTTCAATATGTTCGCCTTATTTCCCATATCTAGCCCCATAAATGTCAAAAGGATGCTGCATTTATATATTAAACAACACATTTAAACAACTCCACAGTAATAAGAAAGTCCTGTATAATACAGTGCCTTTTGATTCCAAAGCATCTTGTTGCGCTCACATTTGTAAGAGTTTTTTTAAAATAAAACAGGTAATCTCTGAATACCAGGGTTCTATTGTATTCAATCCATAGAAGCACTAGCCATCACTCCTTGATATCTTAAATAAAAACTAGAGATTGTATAATGCCAACGTAGGAGTTCATGCCAAAAGTCGACGTTTTGGCCTGCTCCGAGAGCTTCATTATGTCAAATGTATTATTGTTGAGTGCAGTTTACAATACAATGACAGTGCTACAAAAAAAGCTAACAAACACTTGTCTTAGCGCTCCAAGAATACAATTACTCAACCTTCAGTTGGCATTTTGGCAGGATGAGGTCAGGAAAGGTATGTTGAGTCATAATAAACATTATTGATCTGGACCTTTCAAGTTACATAACCCGATTATTATAATCCTAAAAGAGTTCTGTTATTCGGCAGCGTCTAATGTGGAACAGCAGTGGGAGGTCTGCCTAGATCATTCCTTCCCCATGATTATGGCAGTCATAAGTCACTAGCAGATAATTAATTAGCCATAAGGATGGCCCCCAGGTGTCAGGATGGATGAAAGCAAGGGTCATGTGCTACATTCACAACCTGGCCATATCCATCTTGCCGTGGTCCATTCATCTGTGTAATGAGACTGTGCTATTTTATCAATGACTTTGGTAGACCATGGGAAATGGTGGGCCATGGGAGGAGGAATAGGAGCAAGGAACGGTAAGCATGATTTAGACAGCAATTAGAGCAGTCACACAGAACTAAATGGCTGGTTAGCACAGCAGGGTGGCTGTTTTCAGTGGGCAGGCGCCTGCTGGGGTGACTTTTCATTAAAGCTGGATACGCATTGTATCCAGAAATCCCAACACTGCTTCCTGTGGGTTTCCGCTTCCAAGATGCATGCAGGGTCAAGCACAGAGGAGGGGAACCTCCTGGCAGACACAGCACCTAATGAACCAAGATCTAGAGAGAAGAAAACATATTTCTGTTTTATTTGGAAACCCAACGGTGCGGAAGGAAAGACTATACGTTATAGATCCCTTGTGTCACAATGTCACCTTGCAGTGCGGTGGACAAATTGCATGAGTTATAAGAGTTCTTTCCATTTTTATGTCGGCCAGATGGAAGGCGCATGGTCTTTCTATGCTTGCTTTTGATGTTGTGAGTTATTACGAAATATTGTTGTACACAGAAATGATTATCATTTGTTTTGATGGTTTAATGTTAAGCAAAGTGGAAGAATACCAACCCATTGATTAACTGGGCATAATATCTTACAACATCATTTCGGGTTACTGGAGCCGAGGGAGGAAAAGTGGATTGTCCAGTGTCCCATGAGACACATCATATCACACTGACATAAATGATTTAACAGAGGCTATGAAAGTGCCAATTTTTAAACCTTTCATGTATTATAAAGCTCTGTCAGGTACCCGATCTGGAAAACCCATTGATTTAAAGTGACTGAGCTTGAGCCTAGATATCATGGACACACATGGACACCCTACTTCTCAGGAGAAGCCCAATGACGTAGGCGTATTGTTCAACTAATAGAGGTTTCTCAGCTCTTGTTCTAAAGTTGTATTGAATTCATTAGATTATACACTATGATGGGGGTACTGGCAAAGCTGGTCTCTGAAAGTACAGGGACACATAGTAACTTTATATAAAACTGGTGTACATGCTGGAACTTACTTTCAAATGCAATGCTTGTCCCCTAACAACAAATGGTTACTCCTTAAGGCAAAACATGTCACTTCTCATTAAGGCAGAGACCCTCACATTCATACTGCTGGGACTGATAAAGTGAATCTGCTCCTAGCCTATCTGTGAATTGTGTATGTGACTTCTCCTTTTGATTACATAGGGTGTCTAAGTACAGAAATGGAGCTCAGGCAGGACAGGGTTACATTACATCCCAGCAGACAATTACATCTGCCAGGACTCGAAGATCAATGGCTGGTTCAAATTGCTGGGTAAAATCGCATTCAGCTGACAATAACTCTCCCAGCTAAAACATCCAAAGGGCACAGAGAGCTTTGCTTTGATTAAAGCAGTGGGGCCGGTTTGGGGGAAGGGATGCAAGAGGGCTGATTTTAAAAGTCTCTATTAACCCCTAAAAGACTGCGGCATACATGCAGGCCAATCGGTAAAACTGCATGTGTGCCAAACTTAAAGATATACATACTGTACATACTGATGCTGTTTTCAATATTTATATTGCGCCATTCAGGTACACAGCGCCTTACCGTACACGTGACATGATATTATAACACAATGGGAAGAAGCGCTTCACACATAAGACATTAGGAAAAGGAGTCGCTGTCCCAGAGAGCTTGCAATCTAAGACATACCGGCAGGGTTGCCACCACTCCGTGTTTTACCCGGAGACTACGGGTTTCAGCCACTTATCTCCGGGCTACGGGTTGAGCTGAGTAATCTCAGGGCATCTCCCCCTGCAAATCCTGTCAACATGGCTGCGCGACGTCACACAGCATCGCGTTGTCATGACAGCGGGGCGACACGTGACGCCTCTGCGCTATGAGGCGCCCCGTTGTCATGGCAACACGAGGCCGCATGACGTCACGTTGTCATGTCAACGCACGCCATTTGAAGTCGCGGAGCCATGCTGACTGTACCTTGCAGGGGAAGACGGTCCCCGGGGGGGAGAGAGAGGATCCCGGGAGAGATGATGCAGTAAGAGAAATAATCCCGGTAAGAGAAATAAATATATCAAATAAATAAACAAATGTATTGTAAAAAGTCTAAGAAGTCAATAGAAGGTAGCAACCCTGGGTACCGGCTATCTGATCACGTTTAGCTAAGTGGTAGTGGCCTACTGAGAAGTGTTACTGTTGCGTGGTGCACTCAGGGAAACATGATACTTGTATGCTCAGCAGAGGTGGTCCCGCACCATGGTGGATCCCACCTACAATCCAGTAGAGTAAAAAAGTCGTCTCTCAAGTGGTCTTGGTGAAAAAGTATCCAAGTTTTATTGAAGATAGACGGACGTTTCGGTCCGCTTGCGGGCCGCTCTCGAGGTGAGAAAGGGCCGTGTGACAAGGTGAATGAACGTCACCAGCCATATACCTGGCAAACCTATGTTTAGGCTTGCAGTGCAGCAGTGACGAGGTTAAGTTTCAGTTGAGAAGGGCTGCTTAATTAGTCTGACCCCAGCTGCATAATCAAGGTGTTTTAAAACTCCCAGGCTGTACACACATGCAGGCTAGCTGTTCAACAGACAGGACTGAAATACTGAAGAGATTACTGCTATAAGGTCTGTTTTCAAAGTACCTGTGTGATGAACTGTCTGTGTCCTGCATGCTGAAGAGAAGCTATTTTGTTGTTTTTGTCTGCTGAAGAGAAGCTATTTTGTTTTGTGTGCTGTATGTTTTAAGGCTCAATAAATAAGCCTTATCAAGAGACCCCGTGTGTGTGGTTGCCTGTACTCTGCAACGTATGGTGTCAGAAGTGCCGAGATTTTGAGAGGCCCTTGCAGCTGAAGGGCCACACACACACACACAAAAATGAGAAAAATGGAAGCATTTTTAAAAGGGTTTCTGTGCGAGCAGACCAGACCAGACAGCAGGGACTGTTAATGCAGGAGCAGACCAAACAGCAGGGACTGTTAATGCAGGAGCAGGCCCAACTACTATTGCAGCAGCAAACCCAGCTCCTAACCCAGCAGCAGGCAGCACAGGATGAGCAGATGGCCTAGCTGCTGACCAAATTCCAGGGGTCTGCCAGTCCAGAACTTGCGAATAAACCCCCGGTCCTCCTGAGGAAAATGGCTCCGAACGAGGATCCAGAGTCTTTTCTACTGACATTTGAAAGGGTTGCCGAAGTTCAGGGCTGGGCTGCAGATCGCTGGGCAACTGCTTTGGCCCCGCTCCTTATAGGAGAAACCCAGGCCGCATATCAGGGCCTCCCAGCGGACCAGGCAATGGAGTACAAACAAGTAAAAGCCGCCATACTGGATCGCTTAGGTCTGACCCCAGAGACCTACCGGCAACAGTTCCGGAACCTGAAGTACACCTCTAAGATGAGACCCCGGGTCCTAGCTCAGCAGTTATTGGACTTGTGTAACCACTGGATACAACCTGAGCAACACACTAAGGAAACTGTTCTTGAACAAGTTGTGTTGGAATAATTCCTACAAGTAATAACCCCTTCCGCACGCTCTTGGGTAAAACGCCATGCTGCTGATACCCTAGCTTTGGCGGTCTGACTCGTTGAGAACTTCCTTGGGGCCGAGGACCAGGCAAGTGTCTTGGACCCGAAGGATCCGGCTTTACCGGCGCTTCCGGACGCCCAAAGAGGGAGATCGGACCAACGGGGAAACTACGACCCCTCCATACGCAACCGCCAAGTGCCTCGAAAGGAGCAGTCCTTCCAACAAGGAAGAAGTCAAAACGCCGGGCACCGCCGAGACCCTCATCCCCTTCCTGATGTCGGCTTGTCGCCAAAGGAGAGGAACTTCCGAGGACGTTGCCCACAGGACCCACCAGATGCCTGGTCTTCAGTATCCGGTCCAGCGAAACCCTATCCGCGGCACCCTCCTGTGAGGGAACCCTCTCCAGGTTCCGCCTGTGGAGAACCAGGCCACCGGCATGTTGACTGTCAACAGATGGATTGTTCCTTCAGCAGGACCGTCGCCTCGGCCTTCACTGGAGAAAATTACAAGCCCTGGCTACTTCCAGCCCAGGTTGGGGGAAAAAAGGTCCAGGCCCTTGTAGATTCGGGCTCTGGGAAAACTCTGGTCTTCCAGGAACTGTTACCGCCTAACGTGTGTTCTTTTGACTCTCCATGGAGTATAGAATGTATACACGGCGATGTAAAACGGTATCCAATGGCCAAAATCTGGCTACAGGTAAAAGGTCAGGAGGCCTACCTCGAAGTAGGAGTCGCTTTGGCTCCTGCCCCCGTTGTGCTCGGCCGGGACTCGCCTTTCTTTGGACCTAATGGCTCCAGTCTCTCACGAGGAGCCTTATTCTATGGCTCAGGAGAACCTGGCAAACTGTTCCCTCTCGGCAGACCTTTTCCCCAGTAGAAACCGGGTTCCAAAGACTCGGAAGCAAAGATGTCTGACAAACAGAACTGGTTCAGAAATCTGGGTCTCAAGGTGACCATTCTAGTATCCAGAAGTCACAAGTGATGGCTGGGGATGGCCAGATGGGGGGGGGGGTATGGGCCCTGGAGATTTACCAGACCTATACCTCCCTGATTTTCGCCAGAGGCAAAGGGAAGACCCAGCCCTTGCTAGACAGTATGATAAGGTGGTAAAAATTGATGAGCAGATATTGAATGCACAGGGGGTGATAGTATTCCCCCATTTTGAATTATCAAATTATATCCTGTATAGGGTGAATAGGCAGACACAAATAGGGGAGGTCACCAGACATATATTGGTTCACAAGGCGTTTGTTAAATCTGTGTTCACTCTAGCCCATACTGTCCCTTGGGGTGGTCACCTTGGCAGGGATAAAACATTGGACCGTATTTCGTCCCGATTCTATTGGCCAGGGTTGCATAGTGATATTGCTAAGTTATGTGCGGCATGTCCGGAGTGCCAGCTAACTAGTCCGAAGGGACAAAAACCAGCCCCTTTGGTTCCTCTACCCTTGGTGTCAGTTCCCTTTGAGAGGATTGGGGTAGACTTGGTAGGACCTTCTGCGAAAGGACAAGGTTTATTCTTGTAATAGTTGACTATGCAACAAGTTATCCTGAGGCGTTCCCCCTGAGAACAGCAACGGCGTTGCTGGAGCTGTTGGAGCTGTTCTCACGGGTTGGAATTCCCCAGGTTATTCCCCAGGTTATGTTGACAGACCAAGGTACAAATTTTATGGCTAAATTGATGCAGGATGTCTTAAAATTACTAGAGGTCAAGTCTGTTCGGACATCGGTCTACCATCCACAGACTGACGGATTGGTGGAAAGATTTAACCGAACTCTAAAAGGGATGCTGAGAAAATTTGTAGATTCAGAGAAGAGAGCCTGTGATGAACTTCTCCCTTTCCTGCTGTTTGCAGTGCGAAGTTCACCAGGCCTCCACGGGATTCTCTCCATTTGAACTGTTGTATGGCCGTCAACCCCGGGGTATCCTAGATCTCCTAAAGGAGTCCTGGGAGGAATAGCGGTCCCCTTCTAAGAATACCCTGCAATATGTATTGGACCTTAGGAAGCGCCTAGATGTGGTCGGGCATTTTGCTAGGGAGAATCTTAGATCAGCCCAGAACAGTCAGGAGAGACATTACAATCAAAATGCTCGTATGAGAGTGTTTCACCCAGGAGATCAGGTGATGTTGTTGTTACCCAGTTGTGAGAGCAAACTCCTAGCCAAATGGCAAGGCCCATTCGAAGTACTCCGCCACACGGGTGATGTGGATTACGAGATCGCTCAACCAGGGTCCAGGAAGGGTAAACAAATTTACCATGTGAACTTACAGAAACCCTGGAAGATGCAGCGGTCTCTATTCATCCACCCGGTGGAAGAGGAAACGGACTTGGGTCTCCAGCCCCCACGGGAGAACATCGTGGGTGACGGTAAAATCCCAATGGGTAGACAGTTGTCCTCTGAACAAAAAGGGGACTTGTTAGAAATAATTTCACAATTCCATGATGTTTTTTCTGATATGCCAGGGCAAACTAATTTAATTTCACATGTGATCGAGACAGCACCTGGGGTAAAAGTACGTTCCCGTCCTTATAGGTTGCCTGAAAGTCGCAGGGCCCTGGTAGAGAAAAAAATACAAGAAATGTTCCACTTAAGAGTGATTGAGGAAACATGCAGTGATTGGTGTAGTCCACTAGTTATGGTCCCTAAACCCGATGGGAAGGTAAGATTTTGTGTGGACCTCCGAAAGGTCAATGCGGTATCCAAGTTTGTCGCATATCCGATGCCTAGGGTGGACGAGTTAATTGACGCCCTTGGTAACGTGGAATATATATCCACACTGGACTTAACAAAAGGATATTGGCAAATACCTTTAGAGGAAAAGTCCAAGTGCAAAACAGCCTTTGCCACTCCCATGGGTTTATACCAGTTTGTGACAATGCCATTTGGACTGCATGGAGCCCCAGCCACATTTCAGAGACTAATGGATAAAGTGCTGAGACCCCATAGGGCTTACGCCGCAGCCTACCTAGATGACATTGTCATTTATAGTAAACACTGGCGGGCCCATCTAAATAGGCTGAAAGCGGTCCTCAAATCTCTAAGAGAGGCAGGGCTCACAGCCAACCCTAAGAAATGTGCCTTAGGTAAGGCGGAAACCAAATACTTAGGGTATGCAGTGGGAAGTGGAAAAGTAAGGCCACTAGCCGACAAGATAGTTGCCCTGAAAGAAGTTCCGACCCCCCAATCAAAAATGCAGGTACGCTCTCTGCTGGGTTTAGCAGGTTACTATCGGCGGTTCATCCCCAACTACTCGGAAATTGCAGCCCCATTAACGGACCTCACAAAAAAGTGTACCCCTACACAAGTGGTATGGTCAAGGGAGTGTCAGAGAGCCTTTGAGGACATAAAAAGGTGTCTATCAGAGGGTCCCGTCCTTAGAAGCCCAGACTTCAACAAGCCTTTTGTAGTGCAAACCGATGCATCAGAGATAGGGCTAGGGGCAGTGTTGTCACAACAGTTTGAGGGAGTGGAACATCCGATCCTTTTTCTGAGTAGGAAATTGTTCCCGAGGGAAAAAAACTACTCAGTGATTGAGAAGGAGTGCCTCGCAGTAAAGTGGGCAATCGAGGCTTTGAGGTATTACCTGGCAGGAGTCCATTTTACTCTGGTGACAGACCATGCTCCATTGAAGTGGTTAAGTAGTATGAAGGACTCCAATGCTAGATTGACCAGGTGGTATATGGCCCTCCAACCCTTCTCATTTGAGATTCAGCACAGGCCTGGAAAAGAAAATGCAAATGCTAACTTCTTTTCTAGAGAAGGGGTGGATGGTCGGGCTTCAGCCGTGCGTGGCCCCAGCCACACACTAACGGGAGGAATGTGACAGGGTGAATGAATGTCACCAGCCATATACCTGGCAAACCTATGTTTAGGCTTGCAGTGCAGCAGTGACGAGGTTAAGTTTCAGTTGAGAAGGGCTGCTTAATTAGTCTGACCCCAGCTACATAATCAAGGTGTTTTAAAACTCCCAGGCTGTACACACATGCAGGCTAGCTGGTCAGGAGACAGGACTGAAATACTGAAGAGATTACTGCTATAAGGTCTGTTTTCAAAGTACATGTGTGATGAACTGTCTGTGTCCTGCATGCTCAAGAGAAGCTGCCTTGTTTTCTATGCTGAAGAGAAGCTATTTTGTTTTTGTCTGCTGAAGAGAAGCTATTTTGTTTTGTGTGCTGTATGTTTTAAGGCTCAATAAATAAGCCTTATCAAGAGACCCCGCGTGTGTGGTTGCATGTACTCTGCAACAGGCCGTCATCGGATCAAAACGTCCATCTATCTTCCAAAAATCTTTGGGATACTTTTTCACCAAGAACACTTGAGTGCCGACTTTTTTACTCTACTGAGAAGAGTGACACCCAAACATTCTAAACCCGGGGGTACTGTATAGCAGGATGCGGAGATATGTGTGTATCACATTTACACGGCTGCATTATAGTGCAAAGATAGCACGAGAAGGAAAATCACACGGAGTAAAATGATTTGCCTGTGATAAATTGTTGCTGTGTTCTGCAGGAACACCTTAACAAATCAACTGGATTCCAGACTTTGCTTCCAGTGTAGCACTGGTCAGTAAGGTATGAGGGGCGTTTTAAAACCCCAAACTTGATGAAATTGGCCTATCGAGGCTTCGTCATTCAACCCTGAGATACTTAGCCATTTTCTTCCGATCAACAGAACAGTCATCATCGGTATGAGGATAATACACTATATTTAATCTAATCTTTACTTGATAGGTTGTTACTCTAAGTCAGAGGTAGCCAATTCCAGTACTCAAGAGCTACCAACAGGTCAGATTTTACGGATATCCCTGCATCAGCACTGCGGTTCAATCGATTGAGCCACCTGTGCTGAAGCAGGGATATCCTGAAAACCTAACCTGTTGGTAGCTCTTGAGGAATGGTGTTGGCTACCCCTGTTCCAAGTCTACAGTCCTGCTGCTATTAACCCCATGTGTAATAAAGTGAGCACTAGTTCATAGCTCATTAGGATAGATATATTATGGCCATTCATGGTATAAGGGCTAATGAGACCCAGCTGGGGGCTATAACACAGCCATCCTTTTGCTGTTATAGCCCTTGGGTACCCACAAGCCGGATGGCGGGCGCCAGGTGTCAGTGGGAGTTATTAGATTTCCCAATAAATGCACATAAAGCCCATTTTGGGGAAACGTCTATGTTCTTGCTCCATTAAACTCCCAACATGTGTTTTACCTTGTGCAGTATTTATTTATTTATAAAATGTTTTACCAGGAAATAATACATTGAGAGTTACCTCTCGTGTTCAAGTATGTCCTGGGCACAGAGTTAAGATGACAAATAATACATGGTTACAAATACAGTTACATAAGTAAACAGGGTATACAGTACATTATATACAAGACATAGGGGGCTATGCACTAAGCTCCGAGCTTTCGCGCCGGCCTGAAAAAAAAAGCACGTCCGATAAAAAATTAAGCTGGCGGCGTGATTCACTAAGGCCCTCAGCCCATTTTCTATCAGACGTGCCCAAAACTGGCTTATCGTGCGTGCAAGGTTTTTTCCCTCTGCTAGCGCACTGAAACTTCCCGTACGCTAGCTGATAGAAAAAATAAGCCGCTGTGACATTTTGCATGGAGATTCGCATTTCCATGCAAGGTGTTACAGGCGACGTACATAATAAATACATTTAATATAGTGTACATGAGCAGGGGGTCTCCGGAGCTGAACAGCATTGGTTTCAGGTCCGAGGATCCCCTACTTCAGGAGATACAGGCCCCGTTATGGGGTGCCGGTATCCCCTGCAGAATTTCAATGTCCCGGTCACGTGACGCGGACGCTTGAAAGTGCAGGGGATACCGGCACCCCATAACGGGGCCTGTATCTCCTGAAGTAGGGGGTCCTCGGACCTGAAACCAATGCGGTTCAGCTCCGGAGACCCCCTGCACATCTACATTAAAAAAAGATTTAACAAGCATCAATACACAACTCTACCCTAACACATACAGTACAATAATGTGCAAAATTACTATTATCCAGATATGGATAATAGATTATTTGCCCATTATTAAACACTGCATTAGCATACCTAAATAAAGTAAATAAAAACAGTAGCCAGCTAATCCAATGAATACAAGCAGTAACAACATCAACAATGAATTAATTAAACCATTAACCAATGAAACCAATTAATTCCTAAACCAACTCAAAATGAATAGTAACACTAACCAATCAAACCAATGAATCACTACAACATTAATGAATGTAAACATTAAAAGACAAAGAAATACATTCAAACAATATCTGAAATAACCATAAAACGCATTAGCTAACATAATACAACATTAACTACAAACGAACATCAATCGCAAACATTTTATTACATTAAGCAGGAAAAAAACAAACAATCACATCCACATAAGAAACTGACATTAAAAAAACCAACAGCAATACCAAGCCACAAATGCCCACAATATGGGTTTTGTGCCTGCAAAAAGGTAAACAAAGAATTTTTTCTAAGTCCTGCTTTTTTTATCACCTGCCTTTAGCTGGTGAGCTTTATTCAGTGCAACTTTCCCGTACGATAAGTTTGCATTGCTTAGTGAATCCCGCAGAAGGGCAGGATTCAGCGCAAATAGCTCACCGTACGAGCAAAGTTGGACTTAGAAAAATTTCCAGGAAAAAGTCAGTTTTGGAGCGCAAAGTGCCTGTTTGCGCGGCTTAGTGAATAGCGCTCGGCGGAACTTCACGTTCTAAGAGCACTTTGCGCTCTTAAAACGACTTATCACTGCTTAGTGCATAGCCCCCATAGTATGCACAGTTAGAGATTATATATTATTGGCGTATGTAACAGTTACAGACCAGATTATAATGTGAGACAGCCTTAGTTTTGAAAGAACTTAGACTGGTGGTGGCTGTTAGAGTCTCCGGTAGATTGTTTCAGTTTTGGGGTGCCCAGTAAGAGAAGGAGGAGCGGCCGGATACTTTGTTGAACCTTGGGACCATGAACAGTCTTTTGGAGTCAGATCTGAGATGATAGGTGCTGCGTGTGGTAGGGGTGAGAAGCTTGTTCAGGTAGCTGGGTAGCTTGCCCAGAAAGTATTTGACGGCGAGACAGGAAAGGTGAAGTTTGCGCCTAGACACAAGTGATGACCAATCTAGTTCTTTGAGCATTTCGCAGTGATGTGTGTTGTAGTTACATTGGAGAACAAAATGGCATATTGAGTTATAGAGGGTATCAAGTTTGCTAATTTGGGTTTGAGGTGCCGAGCCGTATACTATGTCTCCATAGTCAATAATTGGCATTAGCATCTGCTGTGCGATACGCTTTCTGACCCGGAGACTTAGGGAGGATTTGTTCCTGTAAAGTACCCCTAGTTTGGCATAGGTTTTGGATGTCAGGGTATCAATGTGCATCCCGAATGTTAAATGGGAGTCAAACCATATGCCCAGGTATTTAAAGCTAGTAACAGGAGTTATGGTGGTTTTAGTGTTGGTTCTGATCTGGAGCTCAGTCATTGGAAGCTTTAAAAATGTAGCCTTGGTCCCAAATAGCATTGTTACAGCCTTGTCAGTGTTTAAAAACAGTTTGTTTTGGGAAATCCAATTTTCAAGTCTCAAAAAGTCAGACTGAAGTATGTGTTGAAGGTCAGAGAGGCTATGGCTGTGTGCATATACTGTAGGATTGTGTCATCTGCATACATGTGTATTGAGGCTTCCTTACAAGCTGTGGGAAGATCATTGATGAACACTGAGAAGAGTAGGGGCCCCAGAACAGAGCCTTGCGGGACACCACAGGTGATATCCAGGGGGTTGGAGTTAGAGCCTGAGATGGACACATGTTGGGATCTAACTGATAGGTAGGACTGAAACCAGATTAAAGCATGTTTCCCTATTCCAGAGCTCTGGAGTTTGTTAAGCGGGATAGCATGATCAACAGTATCAAAAGCCTTAGGCCTGTAATATAGTGCGCGTGTGCTACCGTGCGCGCGTCAATTAGAATTGGCTGTGTTAGCCAGACGTTTCTATACTAGGGACGCGTGCACGGCTTTGAGCGGTGGCGTGGCAGACCAGGGAAATTACAAAACAATTTTATTTTCGCGCTGCTGCTGCGCCACAAACCAGTCACAGCGCGGCCTAACGCAGTGATGTCAGAGTCATGCCCCCTAACCACGCGCGTCACTGCTTGCAGCCTACAAACTAAACGTGCACGCCACATGCACGCGCAACACCGGGCGCATGCCCGCACGCTCACTAGCGCCTACTATATAACAATCATTAGTTGGGCGAGCAATAACCAAGCGTCAATGGGTTTTTTATGTCACAATATCTAAAGGACACTGAACTCCAGCTGACAAATGTAATAAAAGATCCATAAAAGTCACACCTTTTTAATGGCCAGCCCTGCATGTGTCTCCCAGCAGAGATGCTTAATGCAAACACACTTATCTATGTAACACACTAACTTATCATCTTTACCATGCACGGGCATCACTAAAGCCTTTGTATTCACTTCCTCTGTAATATTCCAAACAGCCACATACTGTTAACTTTGGCAAGAGGCAGAGGTTCTGCTCATCTCTGGGTGGATCTTTAGTGGTCCGGTAATTTGTATTCACAGCGTTATCGCCGTTTAACGTATTTATATCCGTACCCCGTATCCCCCAGGCGCGGCACGCTTACTCACATGCAAATCATATGGTAGTGAGCAGTTTACTTAACAATGCAGTTCCTCAGACCCGCCAGGTTAGCGCACGGGAATAACGATTGAGCCACTGATTGAGCCACCTGTGCTGAAGCAGGGATATTCTGAAATCCTGACACGATGGTGGCTATTGAGGACTGGAGTTGGCCACCCCTGGCCTAGATGGCCTTGGAGAAGGAGCGGCTCAGTGACTAAAGACACTGACTAGCCCTGAGTTTGAAGCAGGTAGAACCTGGTTCAATTCCTGGTGTCAGCTCCTTGTTGCATTGGGCAGTCACTTTATCTCCCTGTGCCTCAGGCACCAAAATCATAGATTGTAAGTTCCATGGTGCAGGGACCTGTGTCTGCAAAATGTCTCTGTAAAGTGCTACGTAAAACTAGCAGCGCTATACAAGAACATGCTATTATTATTATTATAAGGATGTGAAACGTGTAGTTTTATTCACTACTAGGGCAAAGCATTTTTATCTTTGTACAAACTGCCGTTCCCTTCCCCATTTCACTGTTCTCACATACTTCCCTGTAAAGTCCTCCAGAAGTTTTTGTTTTGGAGAAATAATAACTTAACATTATTTTTATGTCTCCTTTGTTCATAACCGGCATTAGAGCAGCATTGAATTAATTTTTTTAGGGCTGCCCGGTGTCCAGTATTGAACCGGACTGTCCTGTATTTAGACACTGTCTAGTAAAAAATGAGAGGTAATACTGGACATGTATGTGTATACCGGTATTACCTCTCTGGACATGTACATGTATACCGGTATTACCTCTCTGGACATGTATGTGTATACCGGTATTACCTCTCTGGACATGTATGTGTATACCGGTATTACCTCTCTGGACATGTATATGTATACCGGTATTACCTCTCTGGACATGTATGTGTATACCGGTATTACCTCTCTGGACATGTATGTGTATACCGGTATTACCTATCTGGACGTGTGTATGTGTATACCGGTATTACCTCTCTGGGCGTGTATGTGTATACCGGTACTACCTCTCTGGACGTGTGTACGTGTATACCGGTATTACCTCTCTGGTCATGTATATGTATATGTACCGGTATTACCTCTCTGCACATGTACAGTATGTGTATACCGCTATAACCTCTCTGGGCGTGTATGTGTATACCAATATTACCTCTCTGGACGTGTGTATGTGTATACCGGTATTACCTCTCTGGACGTGTGTATGTGTATACCGGTATTACCTCTCTGGACGTGTGTATGTGTATACCGGTATTACCTCTCTGGGCGTGTATGGTATACCCGATATTACCTCTCTGGACGTGTATTTTATACCGGTATTACCTCTCTGACGTTTGTATTATTAATACCGGTATTACCTCTCTGACGTGTATGTGTATACTCAGTATTACCTCTCTGGGGCGTATAGTAATACCGGTATTACCTCTCTGGGCGTGTATGTGTATACCGGTATTACCTCTCTGGGCGTGTATGTGTATACCGGTATTACCTCTCTGGGCGTGTATGTATATACCGGTATTACCTCTCTGGGCGTGTGTATGTGTATACCGGTATTACCTCTCTGGACATGTATGTGTATACCGGTATTACCTCTCTAGATATAGTGACGTGATCGGCATGGGGGGCAGCAGGATTTCCCTGAGCAGGGAGAGAGCAGGGCTATTGCTAGGGGGCTGGGCAGCTTCGTCCATTCTGATTGGCTGCTGCTGGGTAATGCAGTCTATCAGAAGCAGTTTCAGGAGCCTGGGGGTGGGGCCAAGGAGAGGAGGAAACAACATGGAGTGAGAGCGAAAGCTCCTCGATCGCGTCGCTCCTTTCACCATTTGTGTCCAGTATTTTGGGAATCAATACAAGTTCGTCTGTCTTTCTTCAGTCAAGTATGAGCCTTTACCAGAATGTATTGTATATAATATATGTATTTATTGCTCTTCTATACCTAAATATGCAAAAATATGAAACATCTTAAATTATTAAACACATTAAAAAAAAACAAGGAGGCGTGGGATGACATTGGCCCATATTTACTAAACAGTTTAATGCCAGAAGACACCATAGAACTTATTCACGTGAAAAGGCCACGAGGTGTCTTCCGGTGCGGGAAAAGGTTATAAAGCATAGCACTACTTAATAAATATGGCCCATTCTATCAGTTTAAAAGGGACTACGCCTTTAGAAGTTACTTTCAATAAGAGAATATACAGCAGCACGAGCGCGAGGGGACCCCCTGGCGCAAGGAGACCCCCTGGCGCGAGGAGACCCCCTGGCGCGAGGAGACCCCCTGGCGGCTTTGTTCTTCTGCATTCGTCTATAACACATTCTCTTTTAAACAGATCTTCAGAACATATTTGGCTTTTTTTTTAGTGCCACATACAATATTGTGTGGTGTAGAGGCTCAGGGTTTGATTTACCTCCCTATCCAACCTGTTTAATAGAAAGCAGCTTAATAGCACAGTTACCGATGCAGTAACCTACACACACGGAGGCTGAGGCAGAGGGGTGTTACCCTGTTCTCACTGCACGGAATTGGGGGCGTCTGTCCCGCAGCATGTCTGATATTGGGGAAATGAATCTAGGTCTGTAGCTTATCTATCTATATATGAGAAATAATACAACTATTTTTCCATTCTCCCCACTGCCCCCTAACTTAAAAATATTGGCAGGATTCCACCCCTGAGGTGGTTGCATAATGTATCTCGTATAAACGTGAATGTTTGTTTTTTTAGAAAGTCCTGCAAGTGCTTCTTCTGGTGTGTGTG
>CM071574.1:5175096-5312394 GCA_036426205.1 Ascaphus truei
ACACACATATACACACACACACATACACACACACACACACACACACAATTTATATATATACACATACACACACACAATTTATATATATATATACACACACACACAATTTATATATACACACATACTCAATTTATATATACACACACACACACACATATACACACACACACACACACACACACACAATTTATATATATACACATACACACACACACACACACACACAATTTATATATATATATATATACACACACACACAATTTATATATACACACATACACAATTTATATATACACACACACACACACACACACACACATATATATATATACACACATACACACACACACACACACACACACACACACACACACACACACACACTCACACACACACATATATAATACAATATACATATATACACACACACACACACACACACACACACACACACAAACAAAGGTTACGTGGAGCCCAGTGCTTAAAGAGTTAAAGAAAATTCCCATGACAGCTTGCTCCGATTCCCAGTGAAGTATTGATCCACTAGAAAATTAAGTGATTCCGGAGAAAGGTGGCAAGCGGTCAAATTCATTGCTATACGACATCTATATCCGTGCAATCCGTCCTCCTGGTACCTCGAGCTTTCCAACGGCACTGACTTCATTGTGTTGGAAAACATCCCTGTGCTCAGTACTGTTATTCTGCAGCGCGGTGCCATGGGAGTTACAGAGAGATGTAAATGACAGAATGACATACCGAATAATGACAAACACAAGGTAACGAGGGCCCTGCTCGAGAGAGCTTACATTCTAGTGCAGGGGTGGCAAGCTCCAGTCCTCAAGGGCCACCAACAGGTCAGGTTTCAGGATACCCCTGCTTCAGCACAGTTGGCTCAATCAGTGGCTCAGTCATTGACTTGGACTGAGCACATGAATCAGCCTGTGCTGACACAGGGATATCCTGAAAACCTGACCTATTTGTGGCACTTGAGGACTGGAGCTGGCCACCCTGGTGTAGATGCAGAGGTTCCCAACTCCGGTCCTCAAGTCCTCTGCTTGAGCCCAGGTAGTTCAGTCACAATGATTGGGTCACCTGTGCTAATAAGAGGATAGCTTTAACACCTGCACTGTTCGTGGTTCCTGAGGACTGGGAGTTGGGAAGCTCGGGGGGGATTTAACTTTTCAAATGTTCACATGGCTCTAGAACAAGGACAGAACCACGTTCTCTCACTACAAAGATGCTGATCAGCCTAAGATTATTTGATTAGATGAAAAGGCCTCTCTTTAAAACCTACCCCAACATCTACAGCATGTAGACACAACATTTCTATTACAGGTACGGAGGAGATACGCAATCATCTCTTCAGTAATTACCATTACGGCCATACAAGCATACTGCGAGGCATGGGGGGAACCAACAGAACAGAAAAGGGACCAGGGATAGAACAGCCAGAAGAGATGGGGAAACTGTGGGGGGACGGGGTTATGGGCCTAGCATACGTAGCAGAGCCCTGGGTCAGTGGGAGGAGACGGGGTTTCCTTGGCCCTCATGTTGGAGAAAGCAAAGGGCACATAATGCTATGGTCTCAGTTAAACACTGAGGCCCATATTTACCAAAGGGTGCCAAGTTTTACAGCATCGTAACTCCTATTCTAAGTTAGGACGTGGTAAAGCTTAGCACCCTTTAGTGAACATGGGCCACATACGTCTCGGACACACTGCATCTGTGGGAGGAGGTAGGAATTCCCTCTCTGAGAGGAAGAAGAAAACGGACATGTGTCCCTGATGTCTGTGAGGTAGAAGGTGTGCAAAGCTATGTATCCCCGACGGGTTAATGGCAGCAGGCGTAGCAAGGTGCTGATAACTATATGGGACAAAGGAGTGCGTGACCTGAGTGGAAGGCAGTTACTTTTGTGACCCAAATATCTTTGTGGTACAAGGTGTGTGTGTGTCCAAGTGGCAGCAAAGTATCGTGAGTATGGCCCAGATAAGACACAGAGATTGTTTCCAAATGCACTGCACATTGAGGATGATGTCTCCCTGCTAGTACTCGCTTACCTTGTCACTCCGGCACACATGCAGTGGAAAGATACAAGAGAAGAGGTATTTCCCCCATTGCAGCAGCAAGGTGAAACATCTGGTCCAGCGTGTCATTATTTGTCTCCTTGTCTTGGCACAAAAGAAAAACACCAATCTCTTCCCAAAAAGCTCCGGCCTCCCCGAGTTTACAGAACAAGTCACTTCCAATGTGCCCTGGTGTTCACCTTCCCACCACCTCACTTTGCAAATCGGTGTCTGCTCACCAAGGCCACCCCGACCTACAGCCCCCCTAACTCTGCTCTCATCCCCTCCCCGGAGCCCTCCCACTGCTCAGTACATCCAGAGCTGGCAGATCGGCAGACCCCTCTATCCACAGCCCATCACTGAAGTCCAAGTTCCCCAGCTGGAGCTGAGCATCCCTCTGTCTGAACCCACTGAGGACCTGCAGTGGTGCCCTCTCCCAACGCACTGACAAGGGGATGCTGCTCAGCCATGACCAGCCCTGCCAACTCACGGCCAGCGTCTCAGCCAGGGCAGAACACCGCCTCAGAGGGAGATAAGAGGCATACAGCCCAAGGATGATCAGAGAGACAGCATGAATGTCTGCATTGTAGCAGCTCTGCAGTGTGTGCCTCTGTGTGTGACTGGATTCAGCTGAATGGAACCCCCTCTGATACACCGCATCATGCTCAACTCCTCAATGTGCACTGAATGTTTATAAGCCCTCTCTGCCGTTATCTGCAGGGGAGGGGCACTCCCAGGCCTATGCACTTATACTGTGCGTCAAAACGGGGGTGCTAAAACGCACTCGAAACCTTCACACAATGTGCGTGGTAATGTCTGAAGGTCGCTACGGGATTTCAGACTTGACACATCGTTCGCATAACCTGATTGATTGAATTTAAATGAAGAAATAACAATGTGTCGTTTCTTATTTATCACTAGTATTAATCAATATACATTATTCACGTAGTGTTACTTATAATAGTAACACTACGAAAATAATACATTTTGTTAAACTAGATAATGAACCTCCTGTGCTGTATCAAATACATTTTTGGTTGATCCATCGCAGCCTCACTTTGCGCTAACAATATGAACACACAGGTTTGTGGACGTTTTTGACGGACTTTGTATATTTTCTTTTGGTGCACAGATACCATTTTTTTTTTAAGCACATACACTTAACATCTGTGTGCCAAGCGCATTCCATATCTTCGACTGAGCCACCTGTGCTGAAGCAGGGATATCCATAACCGCTGGCCCTTAAGGACAGAGTTTGAGACCCCTGGTGTAGATAATTGAATAAGACACTTTTTTGATTTGATGATGAATTTTCAGCTGGGCTTAAAAAATGGAAAAAGAAGGAACTTGACAAACATTGAGTGGAAGAAAGTTTCAAGGGTGCGAGAGATGAATGAAAAAAAACGAAATGCCGACATGAGGGGGCTGTAGAGGTGAAAGGAGCAAAGATGAGACATCCTTTAGTCGATGTTATGAGGTGCGGGTGAGTAGGACCGTAAAGAGAAATCAGAGTTCAGATATGTGGAGATACAGAGGAGCGGGGACCCTTAAAGGAAAGTGTTTCTAAGAGCAGGAGAAGATTCGTGTGGCGGCATTTCGAATGGATTGTAAGGAAGAGAGGTGTGAGGCAGGGAGGTGTGAGGCAGGGAGGTGGGAGGCAGGGAGGTGGGAGGCAGGGAGGTGGGAGGCAGGGAGGTGGGAGGCAGGGAGCTGTAAGGAAGAGAGGTGTGAGGCAGGGAGGCGTGAGGCAGGGAGCTGTAAGGAAGAGAGGTGGGTGAGGATGGGGGGCGATGGGAGGGAGTAGGACAGAGTAGGGGTGAGGCAGTGGAGGTGGGGAGGACAGGGAGTGTGCGGAGGACATGAGGCTGAGGCAGGGAGGTGGGAGGCAGGGAGGGGGGAGGCAGGGTAGTGAGGAAGAAGTGGTGAGGCAGGGAGCTGTAAGGAAGAGAGGTGTGAGGCAGGGAGGCGTGAGGCAGGGAGCTGTAAGGAAGAGAGGTGTGAGGCAGGGAGGTGGGAGGCAGAAAGCTGTAAGGTCCCCAGTCCCGGCGGGTGGGGGGGCCGTGCACAGTGCTGCACCGCGATCTGCGGTCTGAGGGAGAGGGAAGGTTTGCGATGGCGGGAGGGCGAGCTGTGGGTTTGCGGGGGCGTGGCCATGATGTCCCGCGGCTGGTTCGCCCTCCATGGCTGAACCGCCGGTGGCGGCGTAGCCACGCCTCCATCGCGAATGCCAAACTCAAATTCCCCTGCCTGCCTGAAAACCTGTCGTGCACCGCTGAGGAAAGGTGCGCGACAAGGTAGGAACTGGGCCCGGAGGTACCTGGGGGGGACTGGGGCCTTGATCGTACAGCGCACGCCTCGTAGTTAGTGGGGACCGCAGCCTAAGGACGAGAGGCCGTGAGGCAGGGAGGCGTGAGGCAGTGAGGCGTGAGGCAGGGAGATGTGAGGCAGTGAGATGGAGCAGGAGGCTGAGGCAGGGAGGCGTGAGGCAGGAGGCGTGAGCAGGAGGCGTGAGGCAGGGAGGCGTGAGGCAGGGAGGGTGAGGCAGGAGGGCGTGAGGCAAGGAGATGTGAGGCAGGGAGGCGTGAGCAGGGAGATGTGAGGCAGGGAGGCGTGGAGCAGGGAGGCGTGAGGCGGAGCGTGAGGCAGGGAGGCGTGAAGAGGCGAGGGAGATGTGAGGCAGGGAGAGAGTGAGGCAGGGGAAGTGAGGCAGGGAGCGGGAGGCGTGAGGCATGGAGGGCGTGAGGCAGGGATTGCGGTGAGGCAGGGAGACGTGAGCAAGGCGGCGTGAGGCAGGGAGGCGTGAGGCCGGGAGGCGTGAGGCAGGGAGATGTGAAGCAGGGAGGCGTGAGGCAGGGAGGCGTGAGGCAGGGAGGCGTGAGGCAGGGAGACGTGAGGCAGGGAGACGTGAGCAGGGCGTGAGGCAGGAGGCGTGAGGCAGGGAGATGTGGGCAGGGGTTGAGGCAGGGAGGCGTGAGGCATGGAGGCGGAGGCAGGGAGGTTGAAGCAGGGAGGCGGAGGCAGGAGATGTGAAGCAGGAGATGTGAGGCGGGAGTGTGAACAGGGAGGCGTGAGGCAGGGAGGCGTGAGGCAGGGAGGCGTGAGGCAGGGAGATGTGAGGCAGGGAGGCCAGATAGGAAGAAGCAAAAAGGGCAGAGGAGCACAGCATGAATAAAGGAGAACTGGAGGCCAAATACTAAAAATCTAAAATTTAATGCAGCTTAATGCCAAACGAAGACAAAAATTGGATAGCTCTGACGCGTTTCCCGCCGTAGCTGGCGCTTTATCAAAGAGATATGCGCGGCCGGGAAGTGCCAAAAAAAAGCAGTGTGAAGGGGGTGTGCAGCGGGGAATGCGAGGATGGGAGGTTTGGGGTGGCTAGAATGCGAGGATGGGAGGTTTGGGGGTTGCTAGAATGCGAGGATGGGAGGTTTGGGGTTGCTAGAATGCAGATGGAGGTTTGGGGGTTGCTAGAATTGAGGATGGGAGGTTTGGGGGTTTGCTAGAAATGCGAGGTTGGGAGGTTTGGGGTTGCTAGAATGCGAGTTGGGAGTTTGGGGGTTGCTAAATGCGAGGTTGGGAGGTTTGGGTTTGCTAGAATGCGAGATGGGAGTTTGGGGGTTTAAAGCGAGGATGGGAGGTTGGGGGGGTTGCTAGAATGCGAGGGATGGGAGGTTTGGGGGTTGCTAGAATGCGAGGATGGGAGGTTTGGGGGTGCTAGAATGCGAGTTGGGAGGTTTGGGGGTGGCTAGAATGCAGGTTGGAGGTTTGGGGGTGGCTAGAATGCGAGGATGGGAGGTTTGGGGGTGCTAAATGCGAGATGGGAGTTTGGGGGTTTTCAGGGATGCGAGGATGGGAGTTTTGGGGGTTGCTAGAATGTGAGGATGGGAGTGTTGGGGTTGCTAGAATGCGAGGATGGAGGTTTTGGGGTTCTAATGCGGATGGGAAGTTTTTGGGGGTTGCTAGAATGCGAGGATGGAGGTTTGGGGGGTGGCTAGAATGCGAGGATGGGAGTTTGGGGGTGGCTAGAATGCGAGGTGGGAGGTTTGGGGGTTGCTAGAATGCGAGGATGGGAGGTTTGGGGGTTCTAGAATGCGAGGATGGGAGGTTTGGGGGTTGCTAGAATGCGAGGATGGGAGGTTTGGGGGTGGCTGAAGGCGAGGTTGGAGTTGGGGGTTGCTAGAAATGCGAGGATGGGAGGTTGGGGGGTGCTAGAATGAGGTTGGGAGGTTTGGGGGTTGCTAGAATGCGAGGATGGGAGGTTTGGGGGTTGCTAGAATGCGAGGATGGGAGGTTTGGGGGTTGCTAGAATGCGAGGATGGGAGGTTTGGGGGTGGCTAGAATGCGAGGTTGGGAGGTTTGGGGGTTGCTAGAATGCGAGGATGGGAGGTTTGGGGGTTGCTAGAATGCGAGGATGGGAGGTTTGGGGTTTGCTAGATGGCGAGGATGGAGGTTTGGGGGTTTCAGGCACGAGGATGGGAGGTGCTGGAATGCGAGGATGGGAGGTTTTGGGGGTTGCTATAATGGCAGGATGGGAAGGTTTGGGGGTGGCTAGAATCGAGATGGGAGGTTTGGGGGTTTGCAGAATGTGAGGATGGGAGGTTTGGGGTTGCTAGAATGCGAGGATGGAGGTTTGGGGGTTGCTAGAATGCGAGGATGGGAGGTTTGGGGGTTGCTAGAATGCGAGGATGGGAGTTTGGGGGTGGCTAGAATGCGAGGATGGGAGGTTTGGGGGTGGCTAGAATGCGAGGATGGAGGTTTGGGGGTGGCTAGATTGCGAGATGGAGGTTTGGGGGTTGCTAGAATGCGAGGATGGGAGGTTTGGGGGTTTGCTAGAATGTGAGATGGAGGTTTTGGGGTTGCTAGAATGCGAGGAGGGGAGGTTGGGTGTGCTAGAATGTGAGGATGGGAGGTTTGGGGGTTTGCAGAACGCGAGGATGGGAGGTTTGGGGGTTGCTAGAATGTGAGGATGGGAGGTTTGGGGGTGGAGCTAGTAATGCGATGATGGGGGTTTGGGGGTGGCTAGAATGCGAGGATGGGATGTTTGGGGGTGGCTAGATGCGAGGATGGGAGGTTTGGGGGTTGCTAGAATGCGAGGATGGAGGTTTGGGGGTTGCTAGAATGCGAGGATGGGAGGTTTTTTTTTTTTAGGATGCGAGGATGGGAGGTTTTGGTTTTTTTTAGGATGCGAGGATGTTAGGTTTGGGGGTGGCTAGAATGCGAGGATGGGAGGTTTGGGGGTTGCTAGAATGCGAGGATGGGAGGTTTGGGGGTTGCAGATCTTTGATTATTTTCTGCATTCCCTCCGAGACTGTATGTAGTCACTAGTGATATGCGTGTGGTTATTTTTTTCTTCTAGTACTGGAGCAGGTATTCTCGTGGGGCTGTAAGTGCAGTTGTGATTGTTGGGAAATAGCCTTTGGCTTGTATCTCTCCTGTGAGAATGATTCAGTCAGGGTTGTGAGGTGTCTGTTTCTGTCTTTAGTGTCAGGGCCTATGCGGTGATATCTTATACCCTGGCTGTGCAGGATGGCTCGTTTTGTATGAGTGGGATGGAAGCTGGAGTTATGGAGGTAACTGCATCTGCCTGTGGGTTCCTTGTATACAGATGTGTGCCATACTTCAGTGTTAATGTTGTATGCCGAACGTTCACTTGGTTTGCCAGATAATCCATTTTGAGCATAATTGATGGGTGGAATGAATTCAAGGACTCGTGAAATTGTTTTAGTTTTTCTTCACCCTCTGTCCATATTATAAACAGATCATCAATGTATCTGATAAATGTCCCTGTTGAAGCTGAAGTAGTTGTGTGTGAGGATGTATTCTAGCAGTTTGGTAATTACATCAGCGCTGTATTTCTAATCCAGGGGGGAATGTTACTGTACAGGAATCCTACATCCATGGTAAGTAGTGGTGTGATGAATGGACGTTGTTGATTTTTAGTTTATTGAGGATATTTGTGGTATCTTGTATGAAGCTGTTGGTGTTTGTGACTAGTAGTTTTAGGATATATTCCACCAGGCCTGATATTTGTTCAGGGAGTGTATCCATACCTGTTATAATTGGTCTGCCAGGGATTCCTGGTTTGTGAATTTGGGGAAGAATGTAGAAGATACCAACTCCTGGGTTGTTAGCTATTAGCTGCTCCAATTCGGGCTGCAGGTGATTAGGGAATGAGTTCCTGAGTTGCTTTGTATATTCCTGGGTTGTTAGCTATTAGCTGCTCCAATTCGGGCTGCAGGTGATTAGGGAATGAGTTCCTGAGTTGCTTTGTATATTCCTGGGTTGGATCATGGGCAGCGGCGGATTTTCAAATTTGCCGCCCCTGGGCACTTAGCTCTGGCGAACGCCTCCTTCCTGCCACCCTGCTTCTCCTTTGCAATCCCAGCGTCAAATGACGCCACGGACGTCACCAACGTGACGTCGCACGGCGTCGTGTTGCCATGGCAACGCGCCGCCTTGACGTCACGTGGGTCACGTCGTGCGACATCATTTGATGCTGGACTACCAACGGAGAAGCAGAGCGGCAGCAAATAGTGGCGGCCGACAGAGCTAAGTGCCTTCCCATTAGGTCCGATAAGCCCGGGCGCGCGAAAAAAAGCATGCAGGGGCGGACATTTTTGCAGCCCCAAAATGTTGCCACCCTACGCCAGGTCTAATGGGAAATCTGACACTGACCATGGGTCCGTTTCTTGTTTTAGATGTTATCTGTTACCTTCTTCTATGTATTTATTTGTGTCCATAACCCCCACTGCACCTCCTTTATCTGCTGGTTTGATGGGGATGTTGTGGTTGTTGCGCAGTTCCTTGATTGCAGATCTCTCCATGGGCGATAGGTTGTACATTATTTTGTTTCTGCTGTGCTGATGCTAGTGAGGAAACTCGCAAACCTGAAGCTCTCTATGTAGCTGCCTAGTTTGCCGTTGTGTCCTGGTGGCGGTGTGAAACAGGCGTTCCTCTTCCTGGTGCTGTCCTCCGTCATTCTGGGAGTGCTCTCTTTTTTTTGTGGAAATATCCTTTCAGTCGTAAACTCCTAAAGAAGTCTTCGACGTCGGAGTGTAATTGGATTAGATCCGGTTTGGTGGTGGGACAGAATGTTAGTCCCTTAGAGAGAACTGAAACCTCTGCTCTTGACAGTTCATAATCAGGCAGGTGTATAACTCCCAGGCAGGCTGTGTGTTCTTCTGGGTTTACAGCGAGGATCCGTTTTGAAAAAAGTCATTTGAGGTTTCTAATGCTAAATTACTGCCATGCTGGTTAGCTGCTTTTACGGTGGCAGAGTTGATAGGTATTTTGTTAGTATGAAATAATTCATGTTGTGTCCATGTTCTGTCGTCATACTGAGAGAGGCATTGTGGAGAAACATTTAGTAACAGCAAGGTTTATAAACAGTGTGTGTGCTGTATGGAGGAATAAAGGCAGCGAAGGGTCGAATGTAACCCCGGGACAGCGTGTTTGCGTGACTGGTTGAATAGTAGTGTTATTGACTGTAATGGAGAAGCAAACAATGGAGCTTGGTTTGAGAAGGGCCATATTACATTTGAGTTGATGGAGAGCCGCAGGTGCAGATAGTAGTAAAATGAGGTCATCCCGTGAGTGCGTATACAGAGAGAAGAGTAGGCGATGGAAACAGCCATGATGTACACCTACAGAGAGATTCACAGAGGTAGAGGAGGAGCTGGCAAAATACACACCGAAGGAGCGGTGACAGAGGTAGGAAGAAAACCAAGATGTTTACTGTCTATGTAAAGCTCGGTGTGCACGTTTGGTGCTACAGTATATACTGTACATAAAGCTATCCATACATAATAAAACCTTTTTTTAGTGCTGTATAATGCTGGGGTCCCTCCAGCTGATAGGGTGACCAGATTTTCAAAGTGAAAAACCGGGACACATGAAAAAATTATTTATAAAACAAATTACATCACGTGATGCACCCCGTTGCCATGACAACGAGACACTGACGTCAGGCGGGGACATGTTGCCATGACAATGTGGCATCACGTGATGCCTCGGCGCCATAATACGTCCCGTTGTCATGTCAACTTGATGCCGCGTGATGTCATGGAGTGTCTCGTTGTTATGGCAATGGGCATTATGTGACGTCGCGCAGCCATGTTGATGGAATGTGGAGGGGAGGATACAGCCACACACAGACACACAGACACACAGACAGTGACACACAAACACAGTGACAGTGACACAGACACACACACACACACAGTGACACACATACAGTGACACACACACACAGTGACACACATACAGTGACACACACACACACAGTGACACACACATACAGTGACACACACACACACACACACAGACAGTGACACACAGTGACACACACACAGTGACACACACAGTGATACACACACACACACACAGTGAGACACAGTGACACACACACACACAGTGACACACACAGTGAGACACAGTGACACACACACACACACACAGTGACACACACACAATCAGCCTACCTCTGCAAACACACACAAAAATAAGGCCTCTCCCTCCTTGGGGTGGGTAAGGTGCCTGGGAGGGGGGATATAAGGGGGCATGTGGGTTACCTGGGGCCCGTGGATGGGCTGCTGGAGCAGCATAGGTAGCCAGTGCAGATGAGAGACTGGCAGGCCCGCGGAGCCTAAACGGAGGGACAGAGGGGTGGAGCCTAAAGGGAGGGACAGAGGGGCGGAGCGTAAAGGGAGGGACAGAGGGGCGGAGCCTAAGGAAGGGGAGGACCCGGCATTACTGGAGGAGAGAAGGGAGGGGGGCAGTGCTGAGGGAAGTGGAGGCCCGGCTTGCAGCACCTCGTCAAAACTCCGCCCCCCGCCCTGCATTCTCCAATCACAGCCGGCATTCTCCTGCTTCCCCCCCACCCGCCCGCTTGGGAGGGCAGCCAGCATCCTCCGCTCCCCGCAGCCCCAAAAGCCGGGACCCCAAGTAAAAACCGGGACATTTTGAGAATCAATTGAAAACCGGGACAGCACATAAAAAACCGGGACAACACATGAAAAACTGGGACTGTCCCGGCTAAACCGGGATGACTGGTCACCCTACTCCAGCAGCAAGCTCCAGTTAACATAACATGTCCAGTCCCCACTGGCACCATCTCTTGCAGTAGCAATTAACAGGGAACCCTTGGCCAACTCATTCCCCCTTTCCTCTACATGGTCATTATAATCATATTCCATGTAGCACAGCCAGTGTGTGCAGAATTATACACAGAGTTATACAGGATCACTCTATCACTGCCCTAAAGAGGTCACATTATATCATGTAGCAGCGCCAACACAGGTCAGACTGGCTTCTTCTCCACTCTGGCCAGTGCCCCAATCACAAGGAGACTCCTCAAGGAGAACCACACTCTGCAGAGGCTATAAAAGTCAGGTATGAAGGCGATAAGCAATCAGCAGAACGGTGTTAATTACGGTAACTGCACATTTCATTACAGAAGTGCAGTGAGGCATCAGTCAGCAAGCGGGGTAAGAGGGGAGGCGAAGGAGACGGAGAAAGAGGGGAGGTGAAGGAGACGGGGAAAGAGGGGAGGTGAAGGAGACGTTGTCCTCTGACCAAAATGGCCTTGTTAGAAATATTACAATTCCATGATGTGTTTTCTGATATGCCAGGGCACACTAATTAATTTTCACACATGTGAGCGAGACAGCCCTGGGGTAAAAGTACGTTTCCCGTCCTTATAGGTTGCCTTAAAGTCCGCCGGGCCCTGGGAGAGAAAAATACAAGATGTTTACACTGAAGAGTGATTGAGGAACATGCAGTGATTTGGTGTAGTCCACTAGTTAATGGTCCCTAAACCCTAGGGAAGGTAGAGTTTGTGTGGACCTCCGAAAGGTCTGCGGTATCCATTTTGTCGGCATATCCGATGCCTAGGTGGACCGAGTTTCATTGACGCCTTGGTACGTGGATATATATCCACACTGACTTAAGCAAAATGATATTGGCAAATACCTTAGAGGAAACGCCAAGTTCAAAACAGCCTTTGCCACTCCCATGGTTTTTAACAGTTTTGACAATGCCATTGGACTGCATTACCCAGCCACATTCAGAGACTATGGATAAAGGGCTGAGACCCCATAGGCCTTACCCGCAGCCTACCTAGATGACATTTGTCATTTATCGTAAACACTGGCGGGCCATCTAAATAGGCTGAAAGCGGTCCTCACATCTCTAAGGGGCAGGGCTCCCAGCCAACCCGAAAACTTTGCCTTAGTAAGGCGGAAACCAAATACTTAGGGTATGCAGTGGGAAGTGGAAACATTAAAGGCCACTAGCCCGACAAGATAGTTGCCCTGAAAGAAGTTCCGACCCCCAATCAAAATGCAGTACGCCTCTGCTGGGTTTAGCATGTTTACTATCGTCGGTTCACATCCCCAACCTAACTTCGGAATTGCCAGCCCCATTAACGACCTCACAAAAGTGTACCCCTACACAAGTGGTATGGGCAAGGGAGTGTCGAGAGCTTTGAGACTAAAAGTGTCTATCCGAGGTCCCGTCCTTTAGAAGCCCAACGTCAACCAAAGCCATTTGTATGCAAACCGATGCATCAGAGATGTGCTAGGGGCAGTGTTTGTCACCACAGTTTGAGGAGTGGAACATCCGATCCTTTTTCTGAGTAGGAACTTGTTCGCGAGGGAAACAACTACTCAGTGATTGAGAATGAGTGCCTCGCGTAAGTGGGCAATCGAGGCTTTTGAGTATTACCTGCAGGAGTCCATTTACCTCCTGTGACAGACCATGCTCCATTGTAAGTGGTTAGTAGTATGAAGGCCCATGTCTAGTTGACCAGGTGGTTCTATGGCCCTCAACCCTTCTCATTGAGATTCAGCACAGGCCGGAAAGAAAATGCAAATGCTAACTTCTTTTAGAGAGGTTGGATGGTCGGGCTGCATCCGGCGTTGGCACCCAGCCACACATACAGGAAGGAATGTGACAGGGTGAATGAATGTCACCACCTATACCTGCAAACCTATTTTAGGCTTGCAGTGCAGCAGTTACAGGTTAGTTTCAGTTGATAAGGGCTGCTTAATTAGTCGACCCCAGCTACATATCAAAAGGTGTTTTAAAAACTCCCAGCTGTACATCACACTGCAGGCTAGCGGGTCAGTAGACAGACTGAAATACACTGAAGGATTACTGGCTATAGATGTCCTGTTTTCAAGTCCTGTTGTAACTGTCTGTGTCCTGCATGCTCAGAGACGCTGCCTTGTTTCCTTGCTGAAGAGAAGGCTATTTGTGTTGTCTCTGAAGAGAAGCGGTGTTTTGTTTGTGTGCTGTATTTTTAGGCTCAATAAATACCTTATCAAGACCGACCCCGCGTGTGTGTGCTTTACTCTGCAACAGCCGTCATCGATCAAACGTCCATCTATCTTCCAAAATCTGGCTACTTTTTCACGCAAGAACACTTGAGTGCGACTTTTTCCTCTACTGAGAAGATGACACCCAAACATTCTAAACCGGGGGTAAATGTATGCAGGATGCGGAGATATGTGTGGTATCACTTTACCCGGCTCATTATAGTGGCAAAGATAGCACGAGAAGGAAAAATCACACGGATAAAATGATTTGCCTGTGATAATGTTGCGTGTGCTGCAGAACACCTAACAATCACTTGTATTCCAGACTTTGCTTCGCAGTGTCAACTGGTCAGTAAGGTATTAGGGTCCGGTTTAAAACACAAACTTGATGAACTTGCCTATCGAAGGCTCGTCATTCCACCCTGAGATCTTAGAGCCATTTTCTTCGATCACAAACAGTCATCATCGGTATGAGGAATAATTCCACTATTTAATCTCATCTTTACTTGATATGTTGTTACGCTAAGTCCGAGTAGCCATTCCAGTACTATGAGCTACCACAGGTCAATTTTACGGATATCCCTGCATCAGCACTGCGGTTCCATCGATTGAGCCACCTGTGCTGAAGCAGGGATTTCCTGAAAACCTACCCTTTGGGTAGCTCTTGATGATGGTGTTGGCTACCCCTGTTCCAAGTCCTACAGTCCGCTGCTATTAACCCCATGTGTAATAAAGTGCGCACTAGTTTCTCTCATTAGTATAGAGATATTATGGCCATTCATGGTATAAGGGCTAATGAAGACCCAGCTGGGGGGCCCCCCTATCCCACAGCATCCTTTTGCTGTTATAGCCCTTGGGTACCTCCACACGCCGATGGCGGGGCGCCAGTGGTCCAGTGGGATTTATTAATTTCCCAATAAATGCACATAAAAGCCCATATTTGGGGAAACGTCTATGTTTCTTGCTCCATTAAACTCCAACATGTGTTTACCTTGTGCGTTATTTATTTAGTTATAAAATTTTTACCAGGAAATAATACATTGAGAGTTACCCTCTCTGTTCAATTATTTCCTGGGCCAGAGTTAGATGACAAATAATACCTGGGTTACAAATACGTTACTAATTAAACAGGTATCAGTCATTCTAGACAAGACATAGGGCTATGCACTAGCTCCGAGCTTTCGTCCGCGCGAGCCGAAAAAAAAGCACGTCCACGATAAAAATTAACTGGCGGCGTGAATTCATAGGGCCCTCAAGCCCATTTTCGATCAGACGTGGCCAAACTGGCTTAAGTGCTTTCAGGTTTTTTTCCCCTCTGCTAGCCACTGAACTTCCCGTACGCTAGCGGGGTGATAGAAAAATTAAGCCGCCTGTGACATTTGCATGGAGATTCTTGCATTTCCATGCAAGGCTGTTACATGCGATCTTACACTAAATAAATACATTTTTATAATATGACATGAGCAGGGGGGTCTCCTGAGCTGAACACGCATTGGTTTCAGTCCGATATCCCCTACTTCAGGAGATTAACCGGCCCGTTTGGGGTGCCGGTATCCCCTGCAAATTTCAATGTCCCGGTCCACGTGCCGCGACGCTTGAAAGTGAGGGGATACCGGCACCCCTAACGGGGCCTGTATCTCCCCTGAGTAGGGGGTCCTCGGACCTGAACCAATGCGTTTCACTCGGAGACCCCCTCACATCTACATTAAAAAAAGATTTAACAAGCATCAATACAAACAACTCTACCCTAACACATACAGTACAATAATGTGCCAAATTACTATTATCCAGATATGGATAATAGATTATTTTGCCCATATTAAACACTTGCATTAGCATACCTAAATAAAGTAATAAAAAAGTACCGAGCTAATCCAACAATTAATCAAGCAGTAACAACATCAACATATTAAGTAAACCATTAACCAATGAGACCAATTAATTCCAAAACCACTCACAATGAATAGTAACACAACTCGAACCAATCAAACCAAGAATCACTCAACATTAATGAATTTAAACCAATTAAAAGCAAGAATACATTTCAAACAATATCTGAAATACCATAAAACGCATACTACAAAATACACATTAACTACAAACGAACATCAATCGCAAAACTTTATTCATTAAGCAGAAAAAAACAAACAATCACTCCACTAAGAACCTGACATTAAAAAACCACAGCAATACCAAGAGCCAACAAATCCCACAATATGGGTTTGTGCCTGCAAAAAGGTAAACAAAGATTTTTTTCTAAGTCTGCTTTTTTTATCACCTGCCTTTAGCTGTGAGCTTTTATTCAGTGTCAACTTTCCCCGTACGCTAATTTGCATTGCTTAGTGAATCCCGCTCGAAGGGCAGGATTCCGTCGCAAATAGCTCCCGTACGAGCAAAGTTGGACTTAGAAAAATTCCAGAAAAAGTCCAGTTTTGAGCGCAAAGTGCCTGTTTGCGCGGATTAGTGATAGCGCTCGGGCGGAACTTCCACGTTCTACAAGCACTTTGCGGCTCTTAAAACGACTTATCCCTGCTGTTAGTGCATAGCCCCCATAGATGCACAGTTATAGATTAATATTTATTGTCGTATGTAACAGTTACAGACCAGGATTATAATGTGAGACCGCCTTAGTTTTGAAAGAACTAGACGGTGGGGCTGTTATAGTCGCCGGTAATTGTTTCAGTTTTGGGGGTGCCCAGTAAGAGAAGGATGAGCGGCCGAACAAAGATACTTTTTGAACCTTGGGACATTAACGTCTTTTTGGAGTCAGATCTGAGATGATAGGTGCGGCGTGTGTAGGGGGAGAACGCTTGTCGGTAGCTGGGTAGCTGCCCGAACGTATTGTGGGCGAACAGAAAGGTGAGTTTGCGTCTGCCTAGACACAACAAGTATGACGCATCTAGTTCTTTGAGCAGTTTCGCATTGGATGTGTGTTGTAGTTACATTGGAGACAAATGGCATATTTGAGTATAGAGGGTATCAATTTTGCTAATTTGGGTTTGAGGTGCCGAGCTATACTTATGTTCCATAGTCATAAATTATGGTGCATTAAGCATCTGCTGTGCGATACGCTTTCGGACACCGATACTTATGGAGGATTTGTTCCTGTAAAGTACCCCTAGTTTGGCATAGGTTTTGGATGTCAGTGTATCATGTGCATTCCTCGAATGTTAAATGGGATTCAAACCATATGCCAGGTATTTAAAAAAGCTAGTACAGGAGTATGGTGGTTTTTAGTGTGTGGTTCTGATCTGGACTCAGTCATTGGAAGCTTTAAAAATGTAGCCTTGTTTCCCAAATCGCATTGGTTACAAGCCTTGTCATTGTTTAAAAACAGTTTGTTTTTGGGGAAATCCAATTTTCAAGTCTCAAAGTCAGACTGAAGTAATGTGTTGAATGTCAGAGAGGCTATGGCCTGTGTGCATATCCTGTAGGATTGTGTCATCTGCATACATGTGTATTGAGGCTCTCCTTACAAAGCTGTTGGAAATCATTATGAACACTGAGAAGAGTAGGGGGCCCCCATACAGAGCTGCTGGACCCACAGGTGTAGCCAGGGTTGGAGTTAGAGCCTGAGAGGACCAATGTTGGGATCTACTGATCGGTAGGACTGAAACCAATTAAGCATGTTTCCCTATTCAAGAGCTCTGGGGTTTTGTTACGCTGGATAGCATGATCAACAGTAGCAAAGCCGTAGGCCTGTAATAGTGCGCGTGTTCACCGTGCGCGCGTCATTAAATTGGCGTGTTAGCCCAGACTTTTCTAACTAGGGACCGTTCACGTCTTTTGAGCGTTGGCGTTGGAGACAGGGACTTACAAAACAATTTTAGTTTCGAGCTGCTGCTGCGCCACAAACCAGTCACAGCTCGGCCTAACGCAGTGAGTCAGAGTCATGCCCCTAACAACGCCTCGTCACTGCTGCCGCCTACAACTAAACTTGGCACGCCACATCACGCGCAACACCGGGCGCATGCCCGTCACGCTCACTAGCGCCTACTATATAACATCATTAGTTGGGCGAGCAATAACCAAGCGTCATGGGTTTTTTATATGTCACAATACTAAGGACACTGAACTCCCAGCTGACAAATGTCATAAAAGATCCATAAAAGTCACAACCTTTTAATGCCAGCCCTGCATTGTCTCCCAGCAGAGAGGCCTTAATGCAAAACACACTTATCTATGTACACACTAACTTATCATCTTTACCATGCACTTCATCATCACTAACGCCTTTTGTATTCACTTCCTCTGTAATATTCAAACAGCCACATACTGTTACTTTGGCAAGAGGCCAGAGGTTCTGCTCATCTCTGGGTGGTCTTTAGGGTCCTGTAATTTGATTCACAGCGTTATCGCCGTTAAACGTCTTTATATCCGTACCACCCCGTATCCCCCAGGGCGCGGCACCTTACTCACATGCAAATCATATGTAGTGAGGGCATTTTACTTAACAATGCAGTTTCCTCAGACCCCCGCCAGGTTAGCGCACGGGAATACGATTGAGAGCCAACTGATTGAGCCACCTGTGCTTGAAGCAGGGATATTCTGAATCCTGACACGATGGGGGCTATTGAGTACTGGATTGGGGCCGCCCCTGGCCTAGATGGGCCTTGGAGAGGACGGCTCAGTGACTAAAAGACACTGACTAGCCTGGAGTTTGAAGGCAGGTAAACCTGGTTCAATTCCCTGGGGTGTCAGCTCCTTGTTGCATTGTGGCAGTCACTTTATCTCCCTGTGCCTCAGGCACAAAATCATAGATTGTAAGTTCATTGTGCAGGACCTTGTCTGCAAATGTCTCTGTAAGTGCTACGTAAAACTAGCAGCGCTATACAAGAACATGCCTATTATTATTATTATAATGGATGTGAAACGTGGTAGTTTTTATTCACTACTAGGGCAAAGCATTTTTAATCTTGTACAAACTGCGTTCCCGTCCCCAGTTCACTGTTCTCACATACTTCCCTGTAAAGTCCTCCAGAATTTTTTGTTTTGGAGAAATAATTAACTTAACTTATTTTTATGTTCTCCTTTGTTTCATACCGGCATTAGGCAGCATTGAATTAATTTTTTAGGCTGCCCGTGTCCAGTATTGAACCGGACTGTCCCTGTATTTAGACACTGTCTAGTAAAAAATGAGAGGTAATACTGGACATGTTGTAACCGGTCTTACCTCTCTGACGCTGTACATGTATACGGTATTACCTCTCTGGACATGTTGTTTATACCGGTATTACCTCTCTGGACATGTAGTGTATACGGTATTACCCCCTCTAAACTACTCTCACATGTATATATTATACCGGTAATTACCTTCTGGACATGTCTGTTTAACCGGTATTACCCATCTCTGGACATGTATGTGGTATACCTGTATTACCTATCTGGACGTGTGTAATGTGTATACCGTATGACCTCTCGGGCGTGTATGGTGTATACCCGGTTACTACCTCTCTGGACGTGTGTACGTTATACCGGTATTACCTCTCTGGTCATGTATATGTATAGTACCGGTATTACCTCTCTGCACATGTAACATTATGTGTATACCGTAAACCTCTTCTGTGGGTTATGGTATACTCAATATTACCTCTCTGGAACGTGTGTAATGTGTATACCGGTAATTACTCTCTGGACGTGTTGGTATACTGTATACCGTATTACCTCTCTGGACGTTTGTATAGTGTAATATACCTGTATTAAACCTCTCTGGGCGTGTATGTGTAATACCGCTTTACACCTCTCTGGGCGTGTATTGTGTTATACCGGTATACCCTCTCTGGACGTGTATTTGTATACCGGTATTACCTCTCTGGACGTGTAATGTGTATACCAGTAGTAACCTCTCTGGCTGGGACGTATTTTATAATACCGGTATTACCTCTCTGGTTACCCTCTCTGGCGTGTAGGTTTAATACCCGTATTACCTCTGGGCGTGTATGTGTATACCGGTATTACCTCTCTGGCGTGTAGTATATACCGGTCTACCTCTCTGGGCTGTGTTTGTATACCGGTATTAACCTCTCTGGGACATGTATGTTTATACCGGTAATTACCTCTCTAGATATAGTGACGTGCTCGGCATGGGGGCAGCAGATTCCCGGAGGCAGTAGAGAGCAGGCTATGCTAGGGGGCTGGGCAGCTTCGTCATTCTGATTGCTGCTGCTGTAATGCAGTCTATCAGAAGCAGTTTCATGAGCTGGGGGTGGGGCCAAGAGAGAGGAAAACAACATGGATGAGAGCGAAAGCTCCTCGATCGCGTCTCTCCTTCACCCCATTTGTGTCCATATTTTTGGGAATCAATACAAGTTCGTCTGTCTTTTTCAGTCAGTATGAGCCTTTACCGAAATGTATTGTAATATAATCTATGTATTTATTGCTCTTCTATACCTAAATATGCAAAATATGAACATCTTACATTATTAAACCCATTAAAAAAAAACAAGGAGGCGTGGGATGACATTGGCCCATATTCTAAACAGTTTAATGCCAGAAGACACCATAGAACTTATTCCACGTGAAAGGCCACGAGGGTGTCTTCCGTGGTGCTGGAAAAGGTTATAAAGCATAGCCACTACTTAATAATATGTCCCATTCCATCAGTTTTACAAGGGACTACCTTAGAAGTTACTTTCAATAATGAATATCAGCAACAACGAGCGCTAGGGTACCCCTGGCGCAAGGAGACCCCCTGGCGCGAGAGAACCACCCTGTCGCGAGGAGACGCCCCTCCCTGGCGGCTTTGTTCTTCGCCATTCGTCTATAACACATTCTCTTTAAAACAGATCTTCAGAACATATTTGGCTTTTTTTTTATTGCCCATACACTATTGTGTGGTGTAGATGCTCAGGTTTGATTTATACCTCCCTATCCAACCTGTGTAATAGAACGCATCTTAATAGCACAGTTACCACCGATGCAGTAACCTACTACACACACGGAGGCTGAGGCAGAGGGGTGTTACCCTGTTCTCACTGCACGGAATTGGGGTCGTCCTGTCCCGCAGCATGTCTGTATTGGGAAATGAAATCTAGGTCTGTACTTATCTATCTATATATGAGAAATAATACAAATATTGTTTTCCATTCTCCCTCCCCACTGCCCCCTAATAAAAATATTGGCAGGATTCCACCCCCCTGAGGTGGTTGCTCTCATGTTCTCGTATAAACGTGAATGTTTGTTTTTTTAGAAAGTCCTGCAAAAGTGCTTCTTCTTCGGTGTGTGTGGTGCACACACACACACCCACCCACACCACCACACACACACACACACCACCACACACCACACACACACGACCACAGACAACCACACACACCACAGAGCACACCACCTACCCACACACACACACACTATAGCACATAACACACACACACACTTACACATACATACAACCCACAACACACACCAAGCCCATTTATATATATACACATACACACACACACAGCCACACACACACACAAACACATACCACATACACAGACTTATCTCACATAAACACACCCCAACACATACATAACAACGACACAAACACCACACCCCTACCAATTTAATATATACACACACACACCCCACACACACACACAACACGCCCCCCACACCCCCACACACACACACACAACCTATACCCATACACATACTTATAATCTCCTCACCTACCACAACACACACACACACACTTATATACACATACATACAACCACACACAATTTATATATACACACACACACACACACACACACACACACAACCACACACACACACACACACACACACATAGCACATATACCCCCACACACTACCACACACACAACACACACACAATTTATATATATACACATACACACACACAATTTAATAGATATATATAACACACACACAATTTTATCTAGACACACATACTCAATTTAATATATACAACACACACACACCATATACACCACACACACACACACACCCACAATTTACTATATATCACACATACACCACCCACACACACACACAATTTAAATATATATATATATATAGCACCACACACAATTTATTATACACACAACACACAATGTATTATACAACACACACGCACACACACACAACACATATATAATATATACCCACATACACCCACCACCACACACACACACCACACACACACCACACACTCAGACACCACATATATAATACAATCTACATATTAATATATATACACACACCACCCACCACACACACACCACAACACAACAAAGGTTACGTGAGCCCAGGCTTAAAGAGTTAAAAAAGCAAATTCCCATGCCAGCTTTCTCCGATTCCCCATTGAAGTAATGGATCCACGAGAAAATTAAGTGATTCCGGAAAAGGTGGCCAACCGGTCCAATTCATTGCTATCGCCATCTATATCCGTGCAATCCCTTCCTCCTGGTACCTCGAGCTTTCCAACGGCACTGACTTCATTGTGTTGGAGGAAAACATCCCTGTGCTCAGTAAACTGTTATTCCTGCAGGCGTCGGTGCCATGGGAGTTACATAGAGATGTAAAGACAGAATGCCATAACCGAATAATGACAACCAAGTAACGAGGGCCCTGCTCGAGAGAGCTTACATTCTAGTGCAGGGGTGGCCAAGCTCCAGTCCTCAAGGGCCACCAACATGGTCCAGGTTTCAGGATCCCTGCTTCAGCACGTCTGGCTCAATCAGTGGCTCAGTCATTTGACTTGGACTGAGCACAATGATCAGCCTGTGCTGACCAGGGGATATCCTGAAACTGACCTATTTGTGGCACTTGAGGACTGGAGCTGGCCACCCTGGTGTAGATGCAGAGGTTCCCCAACTCCGGTCCTCAGTCCTCTGCCTTGAGTCCCAGGTAGTTCAGTCACACATGATTTGGGTCACCTGTGCTAATAAGAGGATAGCTTTACAAAAACACCTGGCACTGTTGTCGTGGTTCCTGAGGACGGGAGTTGGGAAGCTGGGGGGATTTAACTTTTTTCAATGTTCAATGGCTCTAGAACAAGGGAACACCACGTTCTCTCACTACAAAGTCGCTGAATCATCCAAGATTATTTGATTAGATGAAAAGCTCTCTTTAAAACCTACCCCACATCTACAATCGCATGTCGACAACACATTTCTATTACAGGTACGGAGGAGATACGCATCATCTCTTCAGTCAATTTACATTACGGCCATAACAAGCATACTGCGAGGCATGGGTGAACCACAACAGAACAGAAAAGGGACCAGGATAGAACAAACAGCAAGAGATGGGGAAAAAACTGTGGGGGGACGGGGTTATGGGCAGATCATACGTAAGCATAGCCCTGGTCACGTGGAGGAACGGGGTTTCCTTGCCAGTCTGTTGGAGAAAGCAAGAGGTCCATAATGTCTATGGTCATCATTTAAACCCTGTAGGCCCATATTTACCAAAGGTGCCAGGTTTTTACAACGCATGCGTAACTCTATTCTAATTTAGGACGTGGTAAAGCTGCACCCTTAGTGACATGGGCCACATACTCTCGGACACACTGCAATCTGTGGGAGGAGTGAGGAATTTCCTCTCTGAGAGGAAGAAAAAACGGACATGTTGTCCCTGATGTCTTGGGTAGACGGTGTGCAAGCTATGTTCCCCACGGGTTTAATGCGCAGCAGGCGTATCAAGGTTGCGTGATAATATAATGTCAAAGAGTGCGTGACCTGACGTGGAAGGCAGGTTTACTTTTGTGACCCACAATATCGTTGTGGTAAAAGTTGTGTGTGTTTCCAGTGGCAAGCAAAGTATCGTGATTATGGCCCCGCAGATAAGACACATAACTGTTTTCCAAACACACGCCCATTGAGGATTGATTCTCCCTGCATATAGTTACTACCTTACCTTGTCTAACTCAGGCAACACATGCAGGGTGGAAAGATACAGGTAAGAGGTATTTCCCCCATTGCACTCACAAGGTGAAACACTGGTCCAGCGTGTCATTATTTGTCTCCTTTCTTGGCACACAAAGAAAACACCAATCTCTGTCCCAAAAGCTCCGGCCTCCCCGAAAAATGTTACAGAACAAGTCCCTTCCATGTGCCCTGGTGTTCACCTTCCCAACCACCTCACTTTGCAAATCGGTTCTGCTCACCAAGCCACCCCGACCCTACCCCCCCCTACTCTGCTCTCATCCCCTCACCCGAGCCCTCCCACGCTCATAGCAATCCAGAGCTGGCAGATCGGCAGAACCCCTCTATCCAAGCCACCCATCACTGAGTCCCAAGTTTCCCCGCGGAGTCTGAGCATCCTCTGTCTGAACGCACTGAGGACTGGCAGTGGTGCCCCCCAACCGCACTTACAGGGGATGCTGCTCGCCATACCAGCCCTGTGCCAACCAACGTCCAGCGTTCAGCCAGGGTCAAACACGCGACTCAGAGTGAGAATAAGAGGCATACCAGCCACAGGATGATCAAGAGACAGCATGAACTGTCTGCATTGTAGCCACTCTTGCAGTGGTGGTGGCCTCTGTGTGGTGACTTGGATTCAGCTGAATGGAACACCCCCTCTGATACTCCGCATCATGCTCAACTCCCAATGTGCCTGAATGTGTTATAACCTCTCTCGGCCGTTATCTGCAGGGGAGGGGCACTCCACGGCCTAATCACTTATACTGTGCGTCAAAACGGGGGTGCTAAACGCCGAAACCTTCACACAATGTTGCTGGTAATTCTGAAGGTCGCGATACGGGATTCGACTGACACAATATCATTTCGCATACCCTGATTGATTGAATTTAAAATGAAGAAATAACAATGTGTCGTTTCTTATTTATCACTAGTTTAATCAATATACATTATTCACGTAGTGTTACTTATAATAGTACACTACGAAAATAATACATTTTGTTAAACTAGATAATGAACCTCCTGTGCTGTATCAATACATTTTTGGTTGATCCATCGCAGCCTCATTTGCGCTAACAATATGAACACACAGGTTTGTGGCCGTTTTTGACGGACTTTGTTATATTTTCTTTTGGTGCACAGATCTACCATTTTTTTTTTTAAGCACATTACACTTACATCTGTGTGCCAAGCGCATTCCAATCTTCGACTGAGCCACCTGTGCTGAAGCAGGGATTCCATAACCGCGGGGCCCTAAGGACAGGTTTGAGACCCCGGGTGTAGATAATTGAAATAAAGACCTTTTTGATTTGATGGATGAATTTTTCAGCTGGGCTTAAAAAGGAAAAGAAGGAACTTGACAAACATTGAGTGGAAAAGTTTCAAGGGTGTGCGAGAGATGAATGAAAAAAAAACGATGCCGACATGAGGGGGTCTGTAGAGGTGAAATGAGCAAAGATGAGACAATCCTTTTTCGTGTTATGATGGTGCGGGTGAGTAGGACCGTAAAAGAAATCAGAGTTCAGATATGTGGGTACAGAGAGCGTGGACCCTTAGGAAAGTGTTTCTAAGAGGAGAAAATTCGTGTGGGCGCATTTCGAATGGATTGTAAGGAAAGAGGTGTGAGCAGGGAGGTGTGAGCAGTGGAGGTGGGAGGCAGGGAGGTGGGAGGCAGGGAGGTGTGGAGTAAGAAGGAGGTTGGGAGGCAGGAGCTGTAAGGAAGAGATGGTGTGAGGCAGGGAGGCGTGAGGCAGGGAGCTGTAGAGAGAGGTGTGAGGCAGGGAGGGCGGAGGCGAGGGAGCTTAGGCAGAGTAGGTGTGAGCAGGAGGGGGAGGCGGGAGGTGGGAGGCATGAGGTGAGGCAGGAGGTGGGAGGCAGGGAGGGGGAGGCCAGGTAGTGAGGAAGAGAGTGTGTGAGGCAGGAGCTGTAAGGAAAGGTGTGAGGCAGGGAGGCGTTGGCAGGGAGCTGTAAGGAAGAGATGTGTGAGGCAGGGATGGGAGGCAAAAGCTGTAAGGTCCCCAGTCCCGGCGGGTGGGGGGGCCGTGCACAGTGCTGCACCGGATCTGCGGTCTGAGGGAGAGGGAAGGTTTGCGATGGCGGGAGGGCGAGGCTGTGGTTTGCGGGGGCGTGGCCATGATGTCCGCGGCTGGTTCGCCTCCATGGCTGAACCGCCGTGGCGGCGTAGCCACGCCTCCATCGCGAATGCCAAACTCAAATTCCCGCTGCCTGCCTGAAACCTGTCGTGCACCGCTGAGGAAAGGTGCCGACAAGGTAGGAACTGGGCCCGGAGTACCTGGGGGGCTGGGGCGCTTGATCGTACAGCGCACGCCTCGTAGTTAGTGGGACCGCAGCCTAAGGAAGAGAGGCGTGAGGCAGGGAGGCGTGAGGCAGGGAGGCGTGAGGCAGGGAGATGTGAGGCAGGGAGATGTGAGGCAGGGAGGCGTGAGGCAGGGAGGCGTGAGGCAGGGAGGCGTGAGGCAGGGAGGCGTGAGGCGCAGGGAGGCGTGAGGCAGGGAGGCGTGAGGCAGGAGGGCGTGAGGCAAATGGGAGGATGTGAGGCAGGGAGGCGTGAGCAGGGAGATGTGAGGGCAGGGAGGCGTGTGAGCAGGGAGGCGTGAGGCAGGAGACGTGAGGCAGGGAGGCGTGAAGAGGCAGGGAGGGATGTGAGGCAGGGAGAAGTGAGGCGGGAGAAGTGAGGCAGGGAGCGGGAGGCGTGAGGCATGGAGGGCGTGAGGCAGGGATTGGCGTGAGGCAGGGAGACGTGAGCAAGGGCAGGCGTGAGGCAGGGAGGCGTGAGGCCGGGAGGCGTGAGCAGGGAGATGTGAAGCAGGGAAGGCGTGAGGCAGGGAGGCGTGAGGCAGGGAGGCGTGAGGGCAGGGAGACGTGATGGAGGAGACGTGAGCAGGGCGTGAGGCAGGAGGCGTGAGGCAGGGAGATGTGGGCAGGGGTTGAGGCAGGGAGGCGTGAGGCATGGAGGCGGAGGCAGGGAGGCTTGAAGCAGGGAGGCGGAGGCAGGAGATTGAAGCAGGAGATGTGAGGCGGGAGGTGAACAGGGAGGCGTGAGGAGGGGAGGCTAGGCAGGGAGGCGTGAGCAGGGATATGGAGGAGGGAGGCCAGATAGGAAAGAAAAGGGCAGATGGCACAGCATGAATAAAGGAGAACTGGAGGCCAAATAACAAAAATCTAAAATTTAATGCAGCTTAATGCCAACAAGACAAAAATTGGATAGCTCTGACGCGTTTCCCGCCGTGCTGGCGCTTTATCAAAGAGAATATGCGCGCCGGGAAGTGCCAAAAAAAAGCATGTTAAGGGGTGTGTGCAGCGGGGAATGCGAGGATGGGAGGTTTGGGGGTGGCTAGAATGCGAGGATGGGAGGTTTGGGGGTTGCTAGAATGCGAGGATGGGAGGTTTGGGGGTTGCTAGAATGCGAGGATGGGAGGTTTGGGGGTTGCTAGAATTAGGATGGGAGGTTTGGGGGTTGCTAGAATGCGAGGTTGGGAGGTTTGGGGTTGCTAGAATGGCGAGTTGGGAGTGTTTGGGGGTTGCTAAATGCGAGGTTGGGAGGTTTGGGTTTGCTAGAATGCGAGATGGGAGTTTGGGGGTTCTAAAGCGAGGATGGGAGGTTTGGGGGGGTTGCTAGAATGCGAGGGATGGGAGGTTTGGGGGTTGCTAGAATGCGAGGATGGGAGGTTTGGGGGTGCTAGAATGCGAGTTGGGAGGTTTGGGGGTGGCTAGAATGCAGGTTGGAGGTTTGGGGGTGGCTAGAATGCGAGGATGGGAGGTTTGGGGGGTGCTATAATGCGAGATGGGAGTTTGGGGGTTTATCAGGATGCGAGGATGGGGTTTTGGGGGTTGCTAGAATGGAGGATGGGAGTGTTGGGGTTGCTAGAATGCGAGGATGGAGGTTTGGGGTTCTAATGCGGATGGGAAGTTTTTGGGGGTTGCTAGAATGCGAGGATGGAGGTTTGGGGGGTGGCTAGAATGCGAGGATGGCGAGTTGGGGGTGGCTAGAAGCGAGGTGGGAGGTTTGGGGGTTGCTAGAATGCGAGGATGGGAGGTTTGGGGGTTCTAGAATGCGAGGATGGGAGGTTTGGGGGTTTCAGAATAGCGAGGATGGGAGGTTTGGGGGTGGCTGGAAGGCGAGGTTGGGAGTTTGGGGGTTGCTAGAATGCGAGGATGGGAGGTTGGGGGTGCTAGAATGCAGGTTGGGAGGTTTGGGGTTGCTAGAATGCGATGATGGGAGGTTTGGGGGTTGCTAGAATGCGAGGATGGGAGGTGTGGGGGTTGCTAGAATCGAGGATGGGAGGTTGGGGGTGGCCTAGAATGCGAGGTTGGGAGGTTTGGGGGTTGCTAGAATGCGAGGATGGGGGTTTGGGGTTGCTAGAATGCGAGGTTGGGAGGTTGTGGGGTTTGCTAGTGGCGAGGATGGAGGTTTGGGGGTTTCAGGGCACGAGGATGGGAGGTGCTGGAATGCGAGGATGGGAGGTTTGGGGGTTGCTAGTAATGGCAGGATGGGAGGTTTGGGGGTGGTCTAGAATCGAGATGGGAGGTTTGGGGGTTTGCAGAATGTGAGGATGGGAGGTTTGGGGTTGCTAGAATGCGAGATGGAGGTTGGGGTTGCTAGAATGCGAGGATGGGAGTTTGGGGGGTTGCTAGAATGCGAGGATGGGAGTTTGGGGGTGGCTAGAATGCGAGATGGGAGGTTTGGGGGTGGCTAGAATCGAGGATTGGAGGTTTGGGGGTGGCTAGATTGCGAGATGGAGGTTTGGGGGTTGCTAGAATGCGAGGATGGAGGTTTGGGGGTTTGCTAGAATGTGAGATGGAGGTTTTGGGGTGGCTAGAATGCGAGGAGGGGAGGTTGGGTTGCTAGAATGTGAGGATGGGAGGTTTGGGTGGTTTCAGACGCGAGGATGGGAGGTTTGGGGGTTGCTTAAGAATGTGAGGATGGGAGGTTTGGGGGTGGTCTATAATGCGATGGATGGGAGGTTTGGGGTGGCTAGAATGCGAGGATGGGAGGTTTGGGGTGGCTAGAGGCGAGGATGGAGGTTTGGGGGTTGCTATAATGCGAGGATGGAGGTTTGGGGTTGCTAGAATCGAGGATGGGAGGTTTTTTTTTTTTAGGATGCGAGGATGAGCTTTGTGTTTTTTTAGGATGCGAGGATGTTAGGTTTGGGGGGTGCTAGAATGCGAGGATGGGAGGTTTTGGTTTTTTTTAGGATCGAGGATGTTAGGTTGGGGTGGCTAGAATGCGAGGATGGAGGTTGGGGTTGCTAGAATGCGAGGATGGGAGGTTGGGGGTTGCAGATCTTTGATTTTTTCTGCATTCCCTCCGAGACTGTATAGTCACTAGTGATATGCGTGTGGTTATTTTTTCTTCTAGTACTGAGCAGGTATTCTCGTGGGGCTGAAGTGCAGTTGTGATGTTGGGAAATAGCCTTTGGCTTGTATCTCTCCTGTGAGAATGATTTCAGTCGGGTTGTGAGGTGTCTGTTTCTTCTTCTGTCTTTAGTGTCGGGCCTATGCGTGTGATATCTATACCCTGGCGTGCAGGATGGCTCGTTTTGTATGAGTGGGATGGAAGCTGGAGTTATGGAGGTAACTGCATCTCCTGTGGGTTTCCTTGTTATACAGATGTGTGCCATACTTCATTGTTAATGTTGTAATGCCGAACGTTCACTTGGTTTGCCAGATAATCCTTTTGAGCAAATTGATGGGTGGAATGAATTCAAGGACTCGTGAATTGTTTTAGTTTTTTCTTCACCCTCTGTCCCATATTATAAACAGATCATCAATGTATCTGAATAATGTCCCTGTTGAAGCTGAAGTAGTTTGTGTGTGAGGATGTATCTAGCAGTTTGGTAATTTACATCAGCGCTGTATTTCTAATCCAGGGGGGAATGTTACTGTACAGGAATCCTACATCCATGGTAAGTAGTGGTGGTGATGAATGGACGTTGTTGATTTTTAGTTTATTGAGGATATTTGTGGTATCTTGTATGAAGCTGTTGGTGTTTGTGACTAGTAGTTTTAGGATATATTCCACCAGCCTGATATTTGTTCAGGAGTGTATCCATACCTGTTATAATTGGTCTGCCAGGGATTCCTGGTTTGTGAATTTGGGGAAGAATGTGAAGATACCACTCCTGGTTGTTAGCTATTAGCTGCTCCAATTCGGGCTGCAGGTGATTAGGGAATGAGTTCCTGAGTGGCTTTGTAATTCCTGGTTGTTAGCTATTAGCTGCTCCAATTCGGGCTGCAGGTGATTAGGGATGAGTTCCTGAGTTGCTTTGTATATTCCTGGGTTGGATCATGGGCAGCGGCGGATTTTCAAATTTGCCGCCCCTGGGCACTAGCTCTGGCGAACGCCTCCTTCCTGCCACCCTGCTTCTCCTTGCAATCCCGCGTCAAATGACGCCACGGACGTCACCAACGTACGTCGCACGGCGTCGTGTTGCCATGGCAACGCGCCGCCTTGAAACTGTCACGTGGGTCACGTCGTCGACATCATTTGATCTGGACTACCAACGGAGAAGCAGAGCGGCAGCAAATAGTGCGGCCCGACAAGCTAAGTGCCTTCCCATTAGTCCGTAAAGCCCGGGCGCGCGCGAAAAAAAGCATGCAGGGGCGGACATTTTTCGCCCCAAAATGTTGCACCCACTACGCCAGGTCTAATGGGAAATCTGACACTGACCATGGTCCCTTTTCTTGTTTTAGATGTTATCTGTTACCTTTCTCTTGTATTTATTTGTGTCCATAACCCCCACTGCACCTCCTTTATCTGCTGGTTTGATGGGGATTTTGTGGTTGTTGCGCAGTTTCCTTGATTGCAGATCTCTCCATGGGCGATAGGTTGTACATTATTTTGTTTCTGCTGTGTCTGATGCTAGTGAGGAAACTCGCAAACCTGAAGCTCTCTATGTAGCTGCTTCCTAGTTGCCGTTGTTTCCTGGTGGCGGTGTGAAACAGGGCGTTCCTCTTCCTGGTGCTGTCCTCCGTCATTCTGGGAGTGCTCCTCTTTTTTTTTTGTGGAAATATCCTTCAGTCGTAAACTCCTAAAGAAGTCTTCGACGTCGGAGTGTAATTGGATTAGATCGGTTTGGTGGTGGGACAGAATGTTAGTCCCTTAGAGAGAACTGAAACCTCTTGCTCTTGACAGTTCATAATCAGGCGTTGATAACTCCCAGGCAGGCTGTGTGTTCTTCTTCTGGGTTACAGCGAGGATCCGTTTTGAAAAAGTCATTTGAGGTTTCTAATGCTAAATTACTGCCATGCTGGTTAGCTGCTTTACGGTGGCAGAGTTGATAGGTATTTTTGTTAGTATGAATAATTCATGTTGTGGTCCATGTTCTGTCGTCATACTGAGAGAGGCATTGTGGAGAAACATTTAGTAACAGCAAGGTTTATAAACAGTGTGTGCTGTATGGAGGAATAAAGGCAGCGAAGGTCTCGAATGTAACCCCGGACAGCGTTTTTGCGTGACTGGTTGAATAGTAGTGTATTGACTTGTAATAGAAGCAAAAACAATGGAGCTTGCGTTTGAGAAGGGCCATATTACATTTGAGTTGATGGAGAGCCGCCGGTGCAGATAGTAGTAAATGAGGTCATCCCGTGAGTGCGTATACAAGAGAAGAGTAGGCGATGGAAACAGCCATGATGTACACCTACAGTAGAGTTCACAGAGGTAGAGGAGGAGCTGGCAAAATACACACCGAAGGAGCGGTGACAGAGGTAGGAAGAAAACCAAGATGTTTTACTGTCTATTGTAAAGCTCGGTGTGCACGTTTGGTGCTACAGTATATACTGTACATAAAGCTATCCATACATAATAAAACCTTTTTTTAGTGCTGTATAATTGCTGGGGTCCCTCCAGCTTATAGGGTGACCAGATTTTCAAAGTGAAAAACCGGGACACATGAAAAAATTATTTATAAAACAAATTACATCACGTGATGCACCCCGTTGCCATGACAACGAGACCACTGACGTCAGGCGGGGAACTGTTGCCATGACAATGTGGCATCACGTGATGCCTCGGCGCCATATACGTCCCGTTGTCATGTCAACTTGATCCCGCGTGATGTCATGGAGTGGTCTCGTTGTTATGGCAATGGGCATTATTGACGTCGCGCAGCCATTTTGATGGAATGTGTAGGGGAGGATACAGCCACACACAACACACACAGACACACAGACAGTGACACACAAACACAAGTGACGTGACACAGACACACACACAACACACACAGTGACACACACAGTGACACACATACAGTACACAGTGACACACATACAGTACACAGTGACACACAGTACAGTGACACACACACAGTACACTGACACACAGTGACACACACAGTACAACACACAGATACCGCACACACACAGTGAACACAGTGACACACACACACACACGTGACCACACAGTGAGACACAGTGACACACCACACACACACACTGACACACACCAATCACCTACCTCTGCAACACACACACAAAATGGCCTCTCCCTCCTTGGGGGTGGTAAGGTGCCTGGGAGGGGGATATAAGGGGGCATGTGGGTTCCTGGGGCCCGTGGATGGGCTGCTGGAGCAGCATAGGTAGCCAGTCAGATGAGAGACTGGCAGGGCCCGCGGAGCCTAACGGAGGGACAGTGGGAGCCTAAGGGAGGGACAGAGGGGCGGAGCGTAAAGGGAGGACAGAGGGCGGAGCCTAAGGAAGGGGAGGACCCGGCATTACTGGGAGGAGAGAAGGGAGGGGGGCAGTGCTGAGGGAAGTGGAGGCCCGGCTTTGCAGCACCTCGTCAAAACTCCTCCCCCCGCCCTGCATTCTCCAATCACAGCCGGCATTCCCTGCTTCCCCCCCACCCCCCGCTTGGGAGGCAAGCCAGCATCCTCCGCCCCGCAGCCCCAAAAGCCGGGACCCCAAGTAAAAACCGGGGACATTTTAGAATCAATTGAAAACCGGGACAGCACATAAAAAACCGGGACAACACATGAAAAAACTGGGACTGTCCGGCTAAACCCCGGGATGACTGGTCACCTCTACTCCGCACAAGCTCCAGTTAACATAACATGTCCAGTCCCACTGGCACCATCTCTTGCAGTAGCAATTAACAGGAACCCTTGGCCAACTCATTCCCCCTTTCCTCTACGTCATTATAATCATATTCCATGTGCACAGCCAGTGTGTTCAGAATTATCCACAGAGTATACAGGATCACTCTATCACTGCCCTAAAGAGGTCACATTATATCATGTAGCAGCGCCAACACAGGTCGACTGGCTTCTTCTCCCTCCACTCTGGCCAGTGCCCCCATCACAAGGGAGACTCCTCAAGGAGAACCACACTCTGCAAGCTATAAAAGTCAGGTATGAAGGCGATAGCAATCAGCAGAACGGTGTTAATTACGGTAACTGCACATTTCATTACAGAAGTGCAGTGAGGCATCAGTCAGCAATCGGGGTAAAGAGGGGAGGGGAGAGACGTGAGGTAAAGAGGGATTTGAGGGATGACTGGAAAATGGGGTTAAGAATGAGACGGGGAAAGAGGGGAGTGGGTTAAGGATGACGGCGACAGATTTAGAGGGGAGGTGAAGGAGACGGGGAAAGAGGGGAGGTGAAGGAGACGTGAGAGAGCAAAGGAAGACGAGGACAGGGCAGTCAGGGAAGCTGCAGAGGACGAGTCGTATAAAGCAAATACCTCTCTCTACCTGATGCAACGTGGTTATCGTTTCCGTAGCACATACTTCATGCACATTATTATTACAAATTGCCTTCATCGCCAGGATCCGCGCTTGTACTTTGAAATCTGACACGCGTTTTCCATCTGGGAGAAATACCTGTGTAAAATATTATTTCCGGGGCCTCTCGCTGCAGACGATGCCGCTCCCTTTGCTTATGAGACCATAGAATAACAGGTATATTGTGCGGCGCTGTTCTGCTCTTTCATATTGGTTTCTTGGGCCACGGATAGCAAGGCTTTTATTCGCATCGTAGCCTTGCAATCGACGTTGACAATCGCAGGCCAGGCGCGTCATTGCTGAGCGCTTTCACTCTTTGTAGCATTCCCAATATATCTTGCAAATAGAAATATCCCGTGTGAGCACATTCACATCTGACAGGTCTGCAACCCTGCCTTTCCCCATTATCTCTTAGCATACAATGCACCCACTGCAGCCAGGGATTCTGGGTAATGGCATGCAAATGAGCACAGTGTGTTACTTCGAATCCATTTTAATATGGACCCCTATGAGCTTATGCTTGTCGCATTACACAGCTTTTCAGCACAGCCTGGGTTAAAGAAGTGCAGAGCCAGCAAACCAACTCACATACAGCTTTTTATCCTTTTGGGTCTCATCAGTGTGAGGCTGGTTACACTGGCTCCGCAATGTGACGCTGGGATAGGTTTCACCCACACATTATATAAGTGAAAATCTCACGTGTGAGCGCATTCACGTCCCAGACAGATCTGCAACCCTGCCCTTCCCCATTATCTCTTCGCATGCAATGCTTCCACTGCAGTCAGGGATCTTGCAACATATCTTGCAAAGGGGGTGTGTGGCTTTAACCCCGTCTCTGCCAGCGGGGGGCCTGTAACGCATTGCAAAGTAATGCAAAACAATGCGTTGCAGTCCCTCTGCCAGTGAAGAAGGCCCAAGCCCTATGCAGAGCAGCATTACGAGCACAAGTATCTAATGTAATTGTATTCCAGTCAAGGACGCGGGCTCGCCCTTGCTGGCTTCTTCTCCTCTTCGGAAGGCGCAGAGAATTGATATCCTGCATGTGTCCCTAACCGGAGTCAGCAGAACGCAGGCGTCCAGAGATAAGCGCCCACTGATAACGCTGTAACATAGGAGGCAGGTTCTGAAAGAACGACCCAGTATCCTCGGCCCCGGGACTGCAGCCTGTACATCTGCAGCTCTATCCCAATGTATGTATGTCTTTATTTATATAGCGCCACGTGACACGTGACAATCATATAAATAACAAATAACAGAACATGGGAATAAGTGCTTCAGACATAAAAGTAACATTTCAGAAGAGGAGTCCCTACTCCGAAGAGCTTACAATCTAATTAGATGCCGGATGAACTGCAACTCCCTGCCGTATTTTACTGAACAGACCTGCATTAAATGACTGACTGATGGAGTAATGCAGGGGTGGCCAACTCCAGTCTTCAAGGGCCACCCGCAGGTCAGGTTTTAAGGATATCCCTGCTTCAGCACAGGTGGCTAAACTGTTAATTATTTGTTTTTTTTTAACAGGATTGAAGCAGGGGGTCTCCAGAGCTGAGCTCCATTCGTTTCAGCCCCTGGGGACTCCATGCTTGGAGAGATACTGACCTCAATAAGCTCCGCTCAGCTAGCAGGGTTCACATAATGGCGGAGTTTCAAAACTCCCATGCCCTGCGGGCCAATAGGAAGCCGTGATGTCATCAGGTCCGGCTTCCTATTGACAAGTAATGGGGTTCAGCCCCGGAAGGACCCCCCTGCTTCAGTTCCTTTACGTTTCACTCTGATTAAATTGACCATTACTGTATGTAACAATGGGAGTTACTTATTAAACTGCACCAGTGCCCCGATCAGCACTATCGTAGGTTAATGAATAACCCTTAATGTGCTGCTGGCTCTTCTGGCAGTGAATAAGTTAAACCGGCGCTGCCTTCTCCCACACGATACCTTGAAGTTGCTGCTGGCAGAGATCCAACAGGAAACCCCCAAGCTAAATATAAAAAAAAGCTTTATATATTCTTTAAACTGAAAGAACCCCTCCCCCCCCTAGCTCTCCGAAAGCATCCGTGTGATAAAAAGCCGGACTTATCAGCTTTGCCAATTTGGGGTGACAGATTTGTCGCCAGCTGTCAAACTGCTGACCCATTAAAATAATCGTGGTACCTCTAACTCCTGCTTCTTCTATACAGTCATACAGACGTGAGTGCGACCCTCTCATCTCATGGGAACGGCTAAGGCAGGCTCCCCTAAAAATCCAGGAGGTTAATGGCCACACCCAACCTGCTGATCCCCGGGGGGGGCTCGCGCTTTATTATTCAAGTTTTTGATTATGAATTAATTAACCCCTTCGCTGCCAGATCACCCACAGATGCACTGTGCAGCGTTATAAACGAAGTCTTGGAGCCAAGGGGTTAATGTGCATGGCCTCAATTAAGGGGGGGAGGGGGGACGACATACAACAGAGTGCTTAATATTAAAAATAAAAACCCATATTACTGCTGTTTAGAGAAAGGGAGAAAATAAGCAGCTTGAGGGGGGCGAGCAAAGCAGGGATGCGTCAGCACCGTTGGCACTGCAGGGGTTACGAGGGAATGCACACTGAGTTGTGGCCCCTCTTCGGGTTCCCTAATGAGGGGAATCCTTTGGTACCGTGGCCCGCAGGTAGTTCAGACGGTTACTTTCCGCCCCTGGCGTTGGACGACAGATTTATAAATTGCACAATGTTTTCCTCCGACGTGTAACACGTCCCAGCGTTCCTCAGTAACACCTCGTTAATTGTTAGCTCTGCACTTGTAATTCTGCACAGAGGGCTGGCACGGTCTGGGAGCCAGTCACATGTTTAGGAATCTCTTCTCCCATGTTAAACCCTTTCACTGCCAGAGGCTGAAGCAGGGGCGGCCAACTCCCGTCCTCAAGGGCCACCAACAGGTTCAGTACCCCTGCTTCAGGACCGGTGGCTCAATCAGTGGCTCCCTGCTTCAGCACAGGATGCCTTAGACAGTAGGGGCCAACTCCAGTCCACAAGGGCCACCAACAGGTCAGGTTTTCAGGATATCCCTGCTTCAGCACAGGTGGCTCAATCAGTGGCTCAGTCGAAGACTGACCCACTGATTGAGCCACCTGTGCTGAAGCTGTGACTGATTGAGCCACCTGTGCTGAAGCTGTGACTGACTGAGCCACCTGTGCTGAAGCTGGGATATCCTGATCTGCTGGTGGCCCTTGAAGACTGAAGTTGCCCACGTCTGGGATGTGAATGACTGCGCCACCTGTGCTGAAGCAGGCGTATCCTTAAAACCTGACCTGTTGGTGGCCCTGCAGTTAGCCACCCCTGGGCGAAACAAGAGGTACAACCACATCCTGGAATTTGGTTGGAACGTAAACGAACGGTTCCTGCAACGGGCAACAAAGGTGGGCGAGGCCGCGGTGTCTAAATAATATCCAGCCACCATTTTTTGTGCCTTAAAATTCCTCTTAGAACCACCCTGCAGCGAACGCATTGTTTGTGTGGCAGCCCTTCTACCCTCAAAGATCTAAACGTTACAAGCCGCGGTCAACGGGAACCGGAGTGATACAGCAGAAAGGTCACAGTTACTATATGGAGCGGTAAGGAGTTTATCAAGGCCGAGTCTCCAGTGGCCGCGGCAGCACACACGCCATCACGCACGCCGCACACAAAGTACAGCCCTCTATGGGGCAGGCCCCAGTCGGCGTGTGTGCATGCGCAAATAAAGCGCAATGCGCGACCGCCTTTGCCAAAAGACAAGATTTTTGGCGCGGCTGCCGAGCTGTGGCCACGTCACAGCGGCGGTTCAGCCAATGAGGGCCACCAACAACTCAATGAACAGAGCAGGCGAAAGATGAACAACCCCAATGGCGCAACTCACATTAACCCCTTCATTGCCAGAGCGCCCTACAACACACTAACTACTTCAAGTACGGAGAAGTACAAAAGGGCGGTACGGTTGCCTGTGAAAGTGTTGGGGTGGCAGGCAACACATCGCTCCTTGTTCAGGTCACAATGAAGAAGTCCCGTTCTCTCCATTAGCCTCACTACATTTCAGAGGAAGTCACAGCCTAAGTACAGCCCCGTTGCAAAATGTTGTTGCAGACACCGCTACCCAGTGACTCAACTGCTGGCACATCACCCAAACCCTTTCACCACTCACCTTTGCAATTATCACATCATCCCAAGCCCACCCCCTCTCAATCCATTCTTCTGAAAGGTGACATTTACAGGTGACGTCTCCACATCGGACAGCTGAAACAACACTCGCAGGTCCCTTGTAATGCGGCTGCTTTGCAGAGTGACAGCTCACGCTCACACAACCCCCAGCCCCCACTATCCCTTTCTCCGTCCTGTGCCTTCAGGATTAACTTTGTTTGCATGGGCAGAGTAGTGAGGGAGCAGCCAGGACAGTAAAACTTGCACCCAGATGTACGTGAATAATCCCTGGTCAAGGTCCCGTGCAGTCACTAGGCCGGTATATTCTCCCTGTTATTGAACAACATACCATCATTTACACTGGAATGTACAGTTGATGATTAACAGAGAAATGTCACTCAGGTCAGTTCCTATGTGGGATTAACTCGTGTGTGGTTCTAGGTATCAGTAACCTCTGCAAATGCTTAAAGTGACAGTTCAATGTAGTATTATTATTATTGTTTAATAATTGTTTAGCGCCAACATAGTGCGCAGGGCGGTAGAATGGGCGTTATGTATATTACAAAAACAGTTACATACAGGAGAGGATAAATATGCACTAACGGATCCACAGAGGTAATTAGGGCTCTGCTCGTAAGAGCTTACAGTGTACGGGGAATGAGGGACAATGTTGAGACAAGAAGGTGTAGGATAAGGTGTGGGGAGACAAGAAGGTGTAGGATAAGGTGTGAGGAGATAAGAAGGTGTACTGTAGGATAAGGTGTGGGGAGACAAGAAGGTGTAGGGTAAGGTGTGGGGAGACAAGAAGGTGTAGGATAAGGTGTGGGGAGACAAGAAGGTGTAGGGTAAGGTGTGGGGAGACAAGAAGGTGTAGGATAAGGTGTGGGGAGACAAGAAGGTGTAGGAAAATGTGTGGGGAGACAAGAAGGTGTAGGATAAGGTGTGGGGAGACAAGAAGGTGTAGGATAAGGTGTGGGGAGACAAGAAGGTGTAGGATAAGGTGTGGCTCAGGTTATAATATGGCCCAATCTGACAACTGAAGCCATTAAGGTTCTTTTAGGGGGGGGGGGGGGCGGAGGGGATGTTATATAGGGTGGAGATTGGACCAGTCACACAGCTGATCCCAATGGGATTGGAGGGGGAGGGGAGTTGGATGTTAGAGGTTGGGTGAGTGGACTTCCTTGAAAAGGTGAGTTTTCAGGGAGCAATACGTTAACAAATATGTACTAATATAACATATTCTGCAGATGTGCCCATTCTCATTGGCTTTCTGTTAGACTCCCTAATTTGGGGTCCGTCTCACTCATTTTTAGCTTCAGCATCTCATAGTCTTCAGTGGCGTCTCACTGATAAAAAAGCAATAAGATCAAATAGGCCGCCCAAATCACCTATACCAGCGCCCAACTATCGGAGCGGCCCTCAAAGCAAGGGACGAAATATCCAGGGATAATAAAATCACTACATTTCCATCACTCCTGACCCCTATCTGTGGGAACCCGGCATTTACCCCAGGGATGGAAACGCAAAAATGTAAAAAAAAGGACCCGCATACATACATTTGAGACACACACACCTATCTCTGTGCTCCATGCGGTTTCCTCATCTTCTTAGCTCCACCCTCAGGCCCCTGTCATCTCCTCCTGATTGGCTGCTGCTGGTTAATGCAGCCAAAAAGGATGGACGAAACTTGCCAGACCCTTAGCAAAAGCCCTGCTCTCTCCCTGCTCAGTGAAATCCCATGGTCCCCCAAGCTGGTCAGATCACTATGTCCAGAGAGGTAATACCGGATGTATATGTAAGTAATACATTACTTAATACATAAGTATGTATGTATGTCTTTATTTATATAGCGCCATTAATGTACATAGCGCTTCGCAGCAGTAATATACCTCCCAATCATAAATAACAAATAATACAAATAACAGATCATGGGAATAAGTGCTTCAGACATAAAAGTGACACTTAGGAAAAGGAGTCCCTGCCCCGAAGAGCTTACAATCTAATTGGTAAGTAGGAAGAATGTACAGAGACAGTAGGAAGGTGTTCTGGTAAGTGCGTCTGCAAGGGGTCAAGGTCAATGCATGAGGTGTTTAGTATCAGCCACGAAGCTACCCATATGCTTCGTTACGGAGGTGTGTTTTAAGATGGGTCTTAAAAGTGGATAGAGAGGGGCTAGTCGGATATTGAGGGGAAGGGCATTCCAGAGGTGTGGGGCAGTCAGAGAGAAAGGTTTAAAGCGGGAGAGGGCTTTAGACACAAAAGGGGTAGAGAGAAGACATCCCTGAGCAGAAAGCAAGAGTCGGGATGGTGCATAGCGAGAAATTAGGGCTGAGATGTAAGGAGGAGCAGAAGAGTGTAAAGCTTTAAAAGTGAGGAGAAGAATGGAGTGTGAGATGCGGGATTTGATCAGAAGCCAGGAGAGTGATTTCATGAGGGGAGGCGCTGAGACAGATTTAGGAAAGAGTAGAGTGATTCTGACAGCAGCGTTTAGGATAGATTGTAGGGGAGACAGGTGAGAGGCAGGAAGGCCGGACAGCAGGATGTTACAGTAGTCGAGACGGGAGAGAATGAGGGTCTGCATTAGAGTTTTAGCAGTCGAGCAACAGAGGAAAGTGTGTATCTTTGTAATAATGTGGAGGGAAAATGACAGGTTTTAGTTACCTTTTGAATGTGAGAGGAGAATGTGAGAGAGGACTCAAGTGTGACCCCTAGGCAGCGTGCTTGGTCTACTGATGATGGTACTTCCAACAGTAATGTGGAAGGAGGTAGTAGGGCCAAGTTTGGGAGGAAGTATGAGGAGCTCCATTTTTGCCATGTTAACTTTAAGTCAGCGGAGGGCCATCCATAATGATATAGCAGAGAGACATTCATAAACTTTGGTCTATACAGCAGGTATAAGGTCAGGGGTTGAAAAGTAAATTTGTGTGTCGTCAGCATAGAGGTGATATTTGAACCCATGAGATGTGATTAGATCACCTAGAGAGAGTGTGTAAATACTGTAGAAAAGAGAAGAGGTCCCAGCCAAAGCCCTGGGGTACCCCCACAGAGAGATCGATAGAGGAGGAGGTGGTAGCAAAAAAAGACACTGAAAGTACGATGGGAGAGGTAAGAGGAGATCCAGGATAGAACTTTGTTACGTATACCAAGAGTATGGAGCATGTGAAGGAGAAGAGGGTGGTCCACAGCATCAAATGCCGCAGAGAGGTTGAGTAATATGAGCAGAGTGTAATGACCTTTGTCTTTGGCAGCATGTAGGTCATTCGTTATTTTAGTGAGTACTGTTTCAGTGGAGTGAGCAGTGCGGAAGCCAGATTGTAGCGGGTCTAGGAGAGATTAGGAGGTGAGAAAATGGAGCTAGCGAGAGAATACAAGACGTTCAAGGCGATTAGAGGCAAAAGGCAGGAGGGCTTGCTGTTTTAAGTAATGGTATAACTGTTGCATGTTTGAAGGAGGAGGGAAAGGTACCAAAGTAGAGGGAAGAGTTAAAAATGTGTGTGAGCGTAGGGATTATAGTAGGAGCAAGAGGTTTAAGGAGATGGGAGGGAATGGGGTCAAGAGGGCAGGTGGTAGAGGGAGAAGAGGAGATCAGCAGCGACACACCTCTGTGACAGCCAAAAAAGAGTCAAGGAAGGCAGGAGGAGAGTTAGGAAGAGGTGTAGGAGAGAAGGATACAGAGGGGATGTCCTAACATATGGAATCCACCTTTTCCTTGAAATAGTCAGCAAAGTCCTGAGGTGAGATGGAGGAAGAAGAACTGGCAGCAGAGTAATGTCCAGTATAACTAGGGTGACGAGATGTCTCGGTTTAGCCGTGACAGTCCCGGATTTTAGGCTTCTGTCGTGACTTTTTGGGCCACTGTTCTGGTTTTCTATCGTGCCAGCGAGCATGCATGACCGGCAAACTCCGATCATACATGCGCACGAGCGGTCGGCAAGTGCTGATCACGCATGCACATAAGCGACCGGCAAGCGCCCACGTCGATCACACATGTGCAGTCGGTGCTCACGACAGGGCATGTGTGACATTTGTGGTGGTCTTTGCTGGGACAAATATAGTCACCCTAAGTATTACCTCTATTTTTTTACTGGACAGTGTCCAAATACAGGACAGTCCGGTTCAATCCTGGACACCTGGTAACCCTACTTGTGAATGTGCTCACAAGTGATATGTGTGTTTGCTGGAGGGTTTTTGTCACTTTTTTACCCACCATAACTTATATAAATGTGTGGAAGACACCTTGCGAAACGCTTTTCTCCCATGCAACGTGTAGCCGGCTCTCCGACCGTGGAAGTGGCTAGATAGTTGGTAGCTGGTGCCATACAAAGAAACGGTAATAACCCCCGGCACAGACGAGATCATTTTCCTTTCGGGGCCACAGCAGGGGATGATGCTGTGAGCTGGTTCTGTACAGGGTAAACCCGCAGGTTAATACGGATGTGGAAGCTAAAATCAGCTCTATAATTAAGGGGTTACAGTGTGAAGTGGCCAAGAAAATACAGCTCTTAAACACAGGCAAATTACTGAGGAAAACAACACCTGTTATTGTAATAAATAGCAGGAAGAGCCAATTAGCTGGAAAAGATTGTGTAAACAGACAGTAACAGCATTGGCAGGCTGGTTACATGCGCATATTAATGGGAAGAAGACAGCGGATTTTGTATGACTTTGTCAAGGACGCTCTGGGGTTTATTCACTGTAGTACTTGTTAAAATAAAAATGTTTGTTGATTTATTTTCTTATTATTTTAGCCTTGCACTTCTTTTGTTAACCCTTGCTGGCTCTGCAATTCTGCTGATTTACAGATACATTTAGGCAGTAAGAGCCTTAATCCTGCCTCTCTTATCCAGGTGACAGTTTAATATGATGTGTAGCTGTCTTCCCCATCCTGGGGAAGATTTCAGCTTCATACACATAGGAACTGCAAAGGAGGCCTCACCGCTAAGAGACAGGGGTTTCAAACTCAGTCCTCAAGGGCCACCAACAGGACAGCTGAGCCACCTGTGCTGAAGCAGGGATATCCATAAAAGCTGGCCTGTTGGTTGCCCTTCAGGACTCAGTCTGAGATCCCTGCTTTAGGGCTAATTTTTCACTATGCTGTTGGCCCTTATTTAACAGATGGGACCGTTAACTCTTTCAGTGCAGTAGAAGACAGGAGTGCAGAAAATAAATAGAAAGAACTGGGAAACAGGTCAGAAATAGATCTGTTTTTGGACACATTTAATCCCAACTGTGTAAATAAAAACACATTCATGTCGTGCTTTGCCTTGGCTCCTGCAGCTGGGATCAGCCGCAGACTCAGCTATGATTTCATGTGCGCTGAGCAGACACAGAGCTTTTCAGTCCGACAACTAACATGTGAAATCAAGGCTTGAAAGGGAAGGATCAAAATTACACTAACATTATCCACTACAAAAGAGAAGGAAACACAGCATTTAACAACCCGTTCTTAGGTTACCAAACATGTTCTAAATATATAACGATTAACCCAATCAGTGCGAGATGGGCAACTTTAATAGCCCGGTTCTAACTGTCCCAGTCTCATGTCATTCCTCACATTCTGCCTTTATCACTGCAGCTCTATTCCTGTGTATATATATATATATACGGCATACCATATAATGTACACGCTTACTATAGACACATGTATATTTGTATATGTAATCTTATCGTTTTTTTTCACTTACCCAGTGAGGCGGGGACTCTTAAACCTCTCTCACCGACTGCCCCACACCTCTGGAATGCCCTTACCCTCAATATCCGACTAGCACCCTCTCTATCCACCTTTAATACCCATCTTAAAACACACCTCTTTAATGAAGCATATGAGCAGCTCCGTGGCTAATACTATACACCTGATACATAAAGCTTGGCCCCCTGCAGACACACTTACCAGTATGCCCTCCTACTGTATCTGTACATTCTTCCTTCCTACCAATTAGATTGTAATCTCTTCGGGGCAGGGACTCCTTTTCCTAAATGTCACTTTTATGTCTGAAGCGCTTATTCTCATGACCTGTTATTTGTATTATTTGTTATTTATATGATTGTCATGTGTATTACTGCTGCGAAGCGCCATGCACATTAATGGCGCTATATAAATAAAGATATAAGTACATACATACATATGTTTAGTGCCAACAGTGTACACCAATACAATACAGGGAATTATAATACTGTACTTTAATACTATAACAAACCTAAAATCAGACAATAAGAGTGAAAAAACTTGTCCCAGAGAGCTTACAAACTAAGTGACACATTAGGCTTTTCTACAAATGTTTTCTTAACATGGTTTTTTATTGTAATTTTGTATTATTTTAGGGCCCAAGTATAAGAATACCTATTCAGTAATTAAAGGGACATTAAGTGAATTAATCATGCATCCGGGGTAGTAAGAATAGAGTGTCAGCTTTTTAGGACAGGGTTATACTGCCGCTCTCGCCTACACTTTCTCAAATACTACTCACACATTAAACATCAGTAGGAACCAACACCCCCTACTCAATGTGGCAACTTCTATGTAATGTAATGGAAGAAAGATGGAAGTGAAGAACAAAAGGAGAGAGAATGGTAACAATGGAAAAGAGATGTAATGAGTTTCTAAGAACCAACAACGGGGTCACAATGACCCGAAGTCACCAGATAGCATTGTGGGACTTACAATGCAGCGCACAGGTGCCAGGTTTTAATCCTGGCTTTGTGTAGTGGAATCACCATGTTACTCAGATACCCATGTGCCTCAACCACTCTGTGCAGCGGAGGCGCCTGCAGAGGCATCACTCTACCTCCTCGGCAATCCGACGCACCACACCAGGGGTGGCCAACTCCAGTCCTCAAGGATGTCCCTGCATTAGCCACCTGTGCTGAAGCAGGGATATCCTTAGAAGCTGACCTGTTGGTGGTCCCATCCTAAGTCATTGACTGAGCCACTGATTGAGCTACCTGTGCTGAAGCAGGGATATCCTTAAAGGCTGACCTGTTGGTGGCCCTTGAGGACTGGAGTAGGCCACTTCTGCACTATACCAAGTTCTGAAGCAGAAGTCTCCTGTGCCCCTTTCACAGCCCCCTTCTTCTCATTCGGAGCGTTTGATTCAATAATGTGCAAAAGCCATTAAGAACTGTTAATGGTTAATCACTAGAATGGGCACTAATGACTCGTAATGGTTACCATGAATACTCCCCTCCCCACCCCCCCTGCAGACTTGTGGCCGGTTTTTGTTCTTTGCTACATATCTCATCTTTACTTTTACCATCTATCATCTTGTTCCTCTTCTCTCATTTCCTGGGCTTTATTTTACGGCCTCTGTGCTATTTTTTTTTTTCTCTTCTATTAGAAATTCTGATGATAAAAATATCACGTTGTGTATCTGCCTACAAACTCTTTATAAAAGAAGCCCACTGATTATATGCAATGGAAATCCTCAAGGCTGCAGTGGTTCAAATACCAAAAATTGTATTTTTTAACCTTTTTTGGTAAGGGAACCCTATGATTATATTGTGAAATTCTGAGGAACCCCAACCCTCTCTAATAGCGCGTCTGAGATTAGATGCATTGTAACGTACCCCAACCCTCTCTAGTAGCAACCGGTATACACATACATGTCCAGAGAGGTAATACCGGTATACACATTCATGTCCAGAGAGGTTATACCGGTATACACATACATGTCCAGAAAGGTAATACCGGTATATACATACATGTCCAGAAAGGTAATACCGGTATACACATACATGTCCAGATAGGTAATACCGGTATACACATACATGTCCAGAGAGGTAATACCGGTATACACATACATGTCCAGAGAGGTAATACCGGTATACACATACACGCCCAGAGAGGTAATACCGGTATATACATACACGCCCAGAGAGGTAATACCGGTATACACATACATGTCCAGAGAGGTAATACCGGTATATACATACATGTCCAGAGAGGTAGTACCGGTATACACATACATGTCCAGAGAGGTAATACCGGTATACACATACATGTCCAGAGAGGTAGTACCGGTATACACATACATGTCCAGATAGGTAATACCGGTATACACATACATGTCCAGAGAGGTAATACCGGTATACACATACAAGCCCAGAGAGGTAATACCGGTATATACATACACGCCCAGAGAGGTAATACCGGTATACACATACATGTCCAGAGAGGTAATACCGGTATATACATACATGTCCAGAGAGGTAGTACCGGTATACACATACACGCCCAGAGAGGTAATACCGGTATACAAATACACACCCAGAGAGGTAATACCGGTATACACATACACGCCCAGAGAGGTAATACCGGTATACACATACACGCCCAGAGAGGTAATACCGGTATACACATACATGTCCAGTATTACCTCTCATTTTTTACTGGACAGAGCATCCAAATACAGGACAGTCCGGTTCAATACTGGACACCTGGAAACCCTAACACCTTAGCACAGGCTTTGGGCCTGAAAACTAACATTAAAAAAACAGGAATAAATAAGCTTGGTAATCTGCATTAAAGGGAATCGCATGGAGCTCATTTTCAAAATTGGTCGTATTTGGGGGGTGGGAAACTGCAGCTTTCAGCACAATCCCATCTCGGAGTCAAAGGTTTTAGGCATCTGACTATGGGGTTTACCCTGAAACAGGCAGACGGTCCATTAGTATGCCAGCGCATTAACAAATACAATATCTCATACATCATGCCATCAAAACACCAAACACACGAATGCAGCCAAAACCACAGCCCAGTATTACAAGGCTGAGTGAGGAACCCCAATCATTGTTTACAGATACAGGACTTATCATGTATCTGTCAATCACCTTTAATACTCAGAAGGGCTTTCTGCCTACGCACAAGTGGGATGGGCAACAGTCTGTGTGGTCTCTGAAATTGCACAGCCAAAGTAAACCTTGTTGGGTAATTTACAGATCTGCAACAGGACAAGATGTAAAACACAAGGCCAACCAGACAAGATAACCCTTATTATAAAGCTGGCACTGTAAGATGTTCAGAGTTTGTGTAATCACTCAACACGCGGGGGTTAGATACAAGAGTGGTTAGATACAATCCATGAACAAGTTATGTCATCCATCCTTAGCGGCATGTACATTATTGCAGGTGTCATGAGAAACGCAGTAGGATGGCTTGTACCAGTGGTAATTCCGACATTACTACGGTGAGACACAATAAAACAATTACTACCTTATACAAACACAAAATTAAGAGAAGCAATCCAAGCGGCACTTTAACAAAATGTAAAAATATGATGTTTTAATATATGCAGCCTTTGATTACCGTTATTGAAAACGAATTCCCTAAGCTGCCGATTGACTACTTCTCCCGTGATTGATCAGCAAAGATCCTGCTTTCCTGGGCTCACTTAATGGCCGCCTTTCAGTTTTAATCAATTCTTCAGTCAGTGTAACTCAGCAACTACAATATATCCTTATATTACTAGGGTAACATTATCGATTGTTACAGTTTGCAGCTCAAACTGCTGGGAACATTTGCAACAAATTATCACAAACCGGAAAGTGTTGCCAATAACTAGCACTGCTGGGGACGTGTGCTAAAGCCTGCTATAGAAATCAAAGGATGCTCAGTGTATAAAAACTCATTAAAAATGGCATTAACAGTTGAAAAATAATTTTAAAATAAATATAGAAAGTATTATCTAATACTAAAGAACTGAACATGTCTTACTGATTGAGATTCACAAGGGTTACGGTAGGCAGCTGGGACCAGAGACCAACACAACATTATACTCTGTAGACACAGAACAATGTTTAGTATCTGATACAACACTACGGCTGACAAAAAAAAACAAGATAGTTACGGTTAATGCCAAAGAGAGTCCAATGAATGAAGTTTTTATAATGGCATTTATGCCCCTAATCACACATTATTACAGAGGGTACCTGAGAAACAGATATGCATGAAATAGAAATGTATACTGCAACTGGAATTACAATGCCATCGAACAGAAAAGTATATGTCATCAACGTCTCAATCCTTCCCATGTTTGTGCCTGAGCGTACCTGGGCTGCCACCTTACAAACTGAGTCCTTGGGGCTATTCGATGCATCTTGCACTATGTTATTGTGCAATACATCTACAGCTGGTGCCACGTTAATACACAATATATGGCTGACTGTACAGCAGACGTATAAAATAGTCTAGTACCACATGTATAGAAAGTACTATTAGCAAAAATAATATCTATCAATGCATATTCCGCTGCCACCGAGGGGCTTAAATTACATATGTTCACATAAAGCAGGGGTTCTCCACTCCAGTCCTCAAGACCCCCCCAACAGGTCAGGTTTTGAGGATATCTCTGCTTCAGCACAGGTGGCTTAGGCCTCGGGCATGGTCAGCGCTTAGGCGCTGACCCGTGCTGAGCTCGGCACTGAGCACCTGCAGCCGCAATGAGAGCAGCTTTAGCAGGGGCTCGCGCACGCGTCCGCCCGCTTGGGGAAGAGTGTGTCTCACGGAGGTTTGAAATTTGGCGCTCGCCAGAGCGCAGGGCCGGTCACATGAGCGTTCGCCCAATGAGGGCGAACCAGCGCCGTGACGTCACTGGCCCGCCCCCAGGCCCGTCCCCGACACGCCCACGGAGGGCGCGCTGTGTAAGGCCAGGGAAAGCACCGCTTTCCCTGAGCCTCAGCGCGCCTCCGCCCGGATACAATCACTATGTCCCAGGCCTTAGTCTCTGCTTCAGCACAGGTGGCTTAGTCTCTGCTTCAGCACAGGTGGCTCAATCAGTGGTTCAGTCCAAGACTGAGCCACCTGTGCTAAAGCTGGGATATCTTTAACCCCTGACGTGTTGGGGGGGGGGGGCTGAGGACTGGGGTTACGAATCCCTGACATAGAGGACAAACTCCACCAGATCGTATAGAACTCATTGCTTCTTTGTAACCAACTGTTCCATCAATACCTATATGCACAATATTATTGATGCCATCAATGAGACCCAGTTATATAACAGACAATAGCACAAATAGGAAAAATATGACGACAGTTTTGCATGATCACAAATACAGATATAGATGATATCATCACTTATACACAGTATTACGGAGTGTGCCATATATATACACAGCGTTATATCTATTACCCGAGTTATATAACCAGTGCAGACAGTACCACAGATATCCAGTTTTACTAAATATCACATGTTGCTACAGTTATATGGTGTAGTTCAGGGAGAACCACAGATGGACACAGACCTAATTATGATGGCATAATTATATTTGCTATTGTATCCAATAACACACGGATGTGTCTTAATGGTCCATGTCCACCCATTTCTCCCTGCTCCATTGTCTCCGAAAATACAATGTGCAAGTCTAAACGTGTGTGTCCCTCGCAAGTTCTAAGGTTTGCATAGTGGGAGCAGCTCATGTGACTTGGTTGGACAGATGCAGAATTCTGAGCTAAAAAGGTCTCCTTCCCCCACACACAACCACATCATATCCTATATATATCAAATCTGGGGAAATTGTCCTGTTGGCGTGTGCTGAAATTAATGCTATTTGTTGAGGGTTTACAGAACCGGGTTGCAGCTGCTCCTTACATTTCCGCCTTGTTCTTGCAGTCCTTTTGAGTATTTATTTTTAACTCCTTCATGTATGGTCAGTGCGCCTCTGACACTGAAGGGGTTAGAGTTGGTTTTGTGGCTGTAATGCAATCATGCATGTTCTTAAATCTCTAAGGAGATTAAAATACACATGTCCAAAATTCACATCGGATGACAGGATCTTACAACGTTTGTTGTAACTTTGCAACTCAGTGTTGCTAGCTAATATTTAAAAGAGAGGTAAAAATAAGCATATCACTATTTCAATGTCTATATTACTTAATTTAAGAAAACCTTAAAATCCCTTTGAAAGAAAAGTCCAACAGTGTAACAAGTCCAAAGCTCTGAAGTCAATGTTACCTGCTGCAAGCCCCTGTCCCACACTACACACCCAAACTTACACCTTCCTGTATTACATCTCACACTTCTGCAAGTGTGCGAATCCATGTACTGTGTGTACAAATGGAGTGGTTAGTGTGTGGGAGGGACTGATACAGCAACCGTACTGCAAATGATATTATTCTGTATTGTAAATTGCTGATATGTTCCAGGAGACAAAGGACAGTGACGTGCATGATATCCTGTATACACAATAATTACTTATCAGGTCGTCATGAGCCCTCAGTAGATCCGGGAGGGGGAGTTCAGAAGATCTGGTCACAGCGAATACTCTTAGGCATAACTAAAAAGTGTCATTCCCTTGCTGTCCCAGTAGACTCATAGACGCAGAGACTTTTATTATTATTTCGCCTTTGTGTTGGTTTTAGGCTGCGCTTATAGTGATGGCGACGTCAGGCTGCGGTCACTGGGAAAATCAAATTGAGATGACTTCCAGCGATCGCAACCAAGCCGTCGCGCCGCCCTTACTATAAGCCGTCACAGCCACCACCAGTCTAAGTTCTTTCAAAACTAAGGCTGTCTCACATTTTAATCTGGTCTGTAACTGTTACATACGCATATAATATATATTTTCTTTAACGGTGCATATGTCTTGTATATAATGCAGGGGGACGCAAACTTTTTTCCCTGCGGTCCCCTCACCTGCGCACCCCCCTCACCCCCACTCCATGGCGTCATTTGACGACGTGTGTGAGAAGCCGCCGGAGCCAAGGTAAGTTAGGTTTACAGAGGCCCTGCAGCTCCCCCGGAACTTAATTTAAGTGCCTTCGGGAAGCGCGTGGGCCTCTGTAAGCCCCCCTGCCCCCGCACACAGTCTTGCGCCCCCTGGGGGTTGCGCCCCCCAGTTTGCGCACCACTGATATAATGTAGGGTCTTCAATGTCATAGGTTCTGCACGTGTATAGCAGCAGCTATATCCCAGCATATGGAACAGATCTCTTTCCATGTCAGGTTCATGGAGCAGATCTTGCTGGAAGGAGGAGGGGGTGTGACTGTGCGGAGGTCAGTGAGGAATGGGATAGGCTTCCTTTAAGAAGAGTGTATGGAGCACAAAGTACAGGGAGGAGGGCGGCAGCCTTAGACAGAAGATGAAGGATGGTGATTAGGGGAGCAGTTTGGCCCTTCTCACTTTACAAGTTTAATATGTATTGGCGGGGCGGGGTATTTTTATTTTGTATTGCGGGGTGGGGTTATATGTATTTAGGCGGGTGGGGTATTTGGTATTCATTTTGTAGGGCGGATTGACTGAGAGTGGGGTAATTGACGGAAGGTTGGGGCGAGTGAGAGGAGAGAGGGGGGGGGGGGGGAGAGAGGAAAAGAGGGATAAATACATGCGAGGCGGGGGGGGGGGGGGGGGGGGGAGAGTGAGTGAGACGGATGGGAGAGAAATACATGGGTAGAGGGTGGGAAATAGAGGTGGCTCGTGAGGTGTGAAATGTTGTGACTGACCCCTGTCGAACCTAATACAGTATGTGTCAGCCAGATAGGGGTTCCCCGAGATTTTTTGAAATACTTCAAGGGTTCCTCCAAACAAAAAAGGTTGGAAATCACTGATCTACTAGCATGCAATGCTTCCACTGCAGCTAGGGATTCTGGGAAATGACATGCAAATGAGCACACAGTGTCAGCGTCCACAAACGTCCCTCAAAAGGCTAATATCTCCATTTGCCACGAACGACACACCAGTGAGCCCATGACCTGCATATGGGACAAGGGTTAATACACCACTATCTAGTTTAGGGGTGCACAAACTGGGGGGCGGGCCCTCCAGGGGGGGGGCGGCGGTTGCAGAGGTCCCGCGCTCTTCCCCAAGGCATTTATATTAAATGCCGGGGATTGCGCGAGGCCTCTGCAACTCAACTTACCGTGATTCAGAAGGCTGGTGTGACGCGTCGCCATGGCAATGCGGAGTCAAATGACACCACGGGGTCATGTAACGTCACATGACCCCGCGGCGTCATTTGACGCCGGCAAAAGAGGTGAAGGGGGCGCGAGCACTGGGGGAGCAGGCAGGCGGGGCGCAGCGCCAATACTTTGCACACCCCTGCTCTGGCTGGCGCACGTTTCACTCTCCGCAGAGGTCCCTCAGGGGCTAATATCTCCCCTCAAACCGTCCCAATATACCTTCCGTCACGCACGGCGCACTTGCGAGCATTGGCTTATACATGTAACCACGGTTAATACACACAGCCGACTCGCTGCCTTGCCCTCCTCCTTCACAAGGTACTTCAAATGAGTTAATATTTACCCTTACTCTTTTATAATATCTATCTTTAATCCGCCGCCGCCAAATAAATAATCTGTCTTAAAAAAAAGTTGAAAATAAAGCTATATGACCCCGATTTACAATGCTGTGAAAATGCCTTCCCAGCAATGAAGAAAAGTCCAGCTTTTAAATGAAGATGTTTTCTTCCCCAGCACAGAGACACCCTCTTCACATCATATTAATAGGGGCTTACATTTCTTGCCCATAGTGTAAATAGTTGCCCCCTTTACAGTTTAAACGGTATCTCAGGCAGTTTTAAATAAGTATCTTAACTTGGACACACCAGTCCCAGCTGAGACACTTTATAAACTGGAGGAAGGGTTCGCTGACAGATATTTGTACCCTGCCTTTATGTATGAATGTAATCTATGTCCATGAGATTGGTGTAAAAGCTGCTTCTAACTATACTACACCTTCGATAAGAACCTGTTCCCGCTTACTGACCTAGAGTCAACCAGTCCTGTTTATTTTTTCAGTCTCAGTCCCTATGCGAAGCAGTGCGGTTCCCACTTCCATGGAGCTTTTTGATACAAAACAAGGACTGGTTTTTCTCATGTAGGATATCCACACGTAGGATATTGCTTGGTCTGCGATTTAAAGTAGCTCTCTCTTCCATCCCTGATACGCTAGTGACCCTTGTATTATTCCAGAGGTTTCAGCTGTGGGTGAGTCCTGGCTGTTGCCCTAATGAGCGCGTAGTCACTAAAAGGATTAGGAGAACTAGTCCTGTGCTTTTCTAAGAGTCTGTCGGGTTGGTATGTGCTGTCCTCCTTTCATCTGCTCACAGCAAGCAAGGCCTAGAAATTCTTTCTGTAATTCCAGTGTCTTATTTCCCTACATCTCCAGAGTGAACGGTGCAAAGCCCTGGGAACCGAGCGTGGCTGTAACGTGAGCCAAGAAAGTGTCCGCCGAGCAGGTACGGCGCAGACAGAAGCAATGAGGCAAGCGAGGGCCTAACACGCGTGCGGCTGCGCCAAAGCCCTCCCAAGACAGGTATGCAAAGGCAGCAGTAGTGCAAGGATCCCCCAAATATATCTCCATCGCACCACTCTACATCCCGCGTGCTCAACTCCAGTCCTCAAGACCCCTCAAACAGGTCAGGTTTTAAGGACATCCCTGCTTCAGCACAGGTGACTCAATCAGTGGCCCAGTCAAAGACTGAGCCACCTGTGCTGAAGCAGTGACGGATTGAGCAACCTGTGCTGAAGCGGGGACTGATTGAGTCAGCAGTGCTGAAGCAGGGATATTCTTAAAACCTGACCTGTTGAGGGGGGGGGGGTCTTGAAGACAGGCGTTGAGCACCCCTGCTCTACATGCCCAAGTACTGTAGAACGGATAAGTGCAGACTAAGCTAATACAATGGATCCAGTACCGGTGTGGTGAAGGGTTACATTTTAATGGGTAATCTGAACCTCTAATGCTGTTGGCGTTTCGGGACCGGGAGTGGTAAGCAATGAACTGCTACATTGTAACCTTATGTTGTGCTGTTTCTGTGACTCCCAAGCTGTGCCCTGACTGACATACCTAATGCCTTGCACATTACTGCCTGTCACAATGCGTAGGGGACAGGGGGCTTCTGAGTCATACTCATGGGCTGTGCACCTTTCTGTAAAATGAGTGGATTATACGACTCTCCCAGGCCCCCTTCCAGGGCGCGCTGGGCTCGGGTCCATCCGTGATTAGCACTGTTGGCAACACAAGAAGCAAATGCATGAAAGGCCTGAGTGTTTGAGGCTGATCTCGCTGAGCAGCAATCTGTGTGTGTGAGAGGGAAAGGAAGGAGACCCGGGCGAGGGAGACGGAGGAAAGGAGTCTGGGAAGAAGAGAGAGGGAGATACGGCGAGAGGCCGAGCGACAGCGAGAGATATTGGGGCAGGGGGGGATAGCACGAAATCCGGAGAGAAGCTGCAAAAAGAGGGAGAGAGGGAGAAAAAGCAAACATGAAACGACACAGCTTCGAAGAGTAAAACATTGGGAAGTAGGATGGTGGCCCCCAGCCCAGGTTCTGATATTAGGTTTTCTTAAGCCCTTTGCTTCAAGAGAGGCCAGCAACCCATTGCTTGGCCGAAAAGAGTTTTAAAGAGGCCAAACTGGCTAATTCATGTAAGTGGTCCCCACTGATTCGTCACCTAGTCACAGCAACTGTCCCAATGTAATCCCAGTCTGGAGTTCATGTTCTGCTGAAGCGGTGGGGAGTGTCATTAATAAATAAGACAGATGTGTGTGTCTGTGGTATTACTTTTCCCTAAGGAACTTGTGCACCCACAATTTGCCCTGATAATGCTGAGGGGCCCTTGTTTCTGTCTCTTGCCAGTCTTTAATCGCTCTGAATTGCAGATCGCATGATGCTTCATTCATTTAACCCTTTAGGCACTCCCACTTATTTCAGTCAATTCAGTCCACAGGACAATAACAAATAATATACATTTAGTATAGGTACCTCCTGCTCGTATGGAGTTTGCTGTGATGGGCTTAGGGGGCCTGAATCATTTGATTGCAACGAAATGGCTCTTTTGTTATTAGACTTGGGATCAAAATGTAGAATTTCATGAATAAATGGCACACATATTTGGGAGGGGCGCTTGGTTTTCCATCTGTAGCCCAATTTAAAACCTGGGCGCTGTTGGGGGATGGGGACAGGTGGTCTCCCAGTGCGAAGTCATACTCAGCATTCCCTTTTATTGTATGGTCATATAAAGGATACATTGATGCAGAATCCATGCATATTTTTAAATGGGTATGTTGCCGGGGGTCTCCGGGACTGAACCGCGTTAATTTTAGCTCTGGGGACCCCCTGCTTCCAGCGTTACTTACCTCGGAGGGGGGTGCCAGTATCTCTTTGTAGTTTAAATGTCCTACATCACGTGGGCCAATCGGAAGCTGCAAAGGGATGACATCACAGATTCCTATTGGCCCGTGTGATGCGGGATATTTAAGCCGCCATTTCATTAACCCCAACCAGCCCAGCTAGAGGTGCTACCTGCACCCTCTTCCGAGGTAAGTATGTCTGGAAGCAGGGGGTCTCCGGAGCTGAAATGAACACTGTTCAACTCAGGAGACCCCCTACTTCAAACCCATTAAACAGAAAACAGAAAAAACACAAAGTGTCACCAGTTCTACTGCTTTAAAAAATATTTTATTGAGCATTTATTATAAATAGCAGTACAAATAGCGGTTTAAAGGACTCTAAAAAGTACTGGTACTGTGTCTCATTGCAAAAAGTTAAACATTGGGATAAAGCTCTTTGGATTGTATTTTAGGAAGATTTAACATCTTCACTGTCAGAGAGGCTAAAAACACAGTGCAAAGCCGTGAATGAGAAATAGAGATGCAGAGAGGCTTCCCAAATCCCTTTTTTTCTTTACAATTTAACTCATACATTTGCCAATAAAAAGTAGGGGTCGTCTGGATGTGATCAAGTCCAGCCGGAGCCTTCCCAGTCCTAAACACAAAGGAGAAGGTCAGCCCGCACTGACCTGCCCCCACCTGCGGTGTCCCAATGGCTACTCTGTAGTTAAGGATATTGTGAAATGAATCAGGGCAGGGGTGCTCAACTCTTGTTCTCAAGACCCACCCCCAACAGGTCAGGTTTTCAGGATATCCCAATGATATCCCAGCTTCAGCACAGGTGGCTCGCCTGAGCCTCTGATTGAGCTACCTGTGCTGAAGCAGGGACTGATTGAGCCACCTGTGCTGAAGCAGAGGTATCCTGAAAACCTGACCTGTTGGAGGGGGGATTAGGGTATTGAGAGCAGAGCAGACTGCAGAGATGCAGTAGAGGAGAGCCAGATAGCGTGCTTTTTTTCTGGCTATTTTCTCAGATGGTAACTTGGACAGACAAGGGAGAAATGTAATAGACCGTTATATATAACAAAAGAACGCCACCGCATTGCTAAATAATATCTACGATGAGACTGATGGGAGAACAGGAACAATACATAGGCCAAGTGGTCCATTTCAGCTGTCCGCTGCTGTGTCCAAGTTCAGCCAGGGATATTTATTCACACAAATCAGAGTTCGAAGCAGCTGCATTTGTATTGTTCCTCAATACCTCCAGGAGGTGAATTATAATCCCACGAAGACACAGAGTTTGGCTGGAGAAGCGTGTGGAGAAATAGTCTGAGTTATATGATGTGAACATAATGATAGGAGGGGTTGGGCGTGTGCCCAAGAACATTCGGCGTAACAGCAAGGAGTCTGCAAGGAGTCAGAGATGTCTTAGAGAAGGAGCTCATGCCACCTGCTGGTTACTGTACAATAGTACAACACCATCAATAATAATAAACAATAGATAAAGCACTGGGAAGGTGCGAAACGCGTAGGATACAAATAAATAATTTTATTACAACTACAACCTGGCTCCCTTTGCAGTGCGCTGCTGTTTTTTTCTCCTCACTTTTATCTCCTGGATATTTTAACTTGCAGCTGGTCACGCCATACAAAGACGTTAAGAAGCTCTAGGAGTGGGAGAGGCTGCGATCATACAGCCGAACGGCAGGGCAAGCTACTGCGTGCGCGGGTACAGGCTGAAATCTGTTTTTTGATTGGACGGCCGCGTCACGTGACACGGCAGTCGCAACCCCGAAAACAATTTTGAAAACGCTTCCACTGTCGCCCGCATTGCAGTAGAAAGCGGGGAGACAGTCGAATATTGTATATGCAGTTTTCACGTAGGTTGTTGTGCCGCGCGGTGTCGCTACGGGCGACACCACAGGCGTTTTTCTGTATAATCGCAACCTGGGGACTTTAATTATACACTCATGGAATCAACCCAAGAAGGAATGTGAGTTTCATTGTCTTTTTTTAAAGTGTAGTAACTCTGTACCTCCAATGAGGCTGCAGCTGGGTGGGACACATCTTTCTCTGTATCCTTCAGGAGGATTTTCAACTTTATATATGAGATATCTCCCTTATCTCACTATCATCTCATTACTCACTCCAGGCAAGAGCTATTTCTTTTCTGTCTGTCTATTTCTGGACATTATAGAATCATATTCCGGAACTATTAGAGCACCTGCTATCCTCCTTTTGAACTCCTTGTGATAAGATCAGGATTTGCCCGCACAGGTATGAGGTCATATGAGAAGAAGCCGGGATTTAAGGGGGAAGATGCGGCGGAGGTGTCCTGGAATGGGGGTGGGGGGGGGGCACAGACGCTTCCGGAGCCCGTCTGCATGTGGAGGTCACTGGATGAACCAGATCTGAAGGTGGTGGAATGTGACCAACTCAACCATTGTGAGTGGTATGGTAATTGTCAATAAAAGCTGTTTCGGTTTATATCCCAAATGTGGTGTCTGAGTATTATTTGGGGAAATGGGGTGGGCGGGGCGAATGAGAAATGGGGACAGAAGTTGGGACTTCTGACATCATGGTGATCTTACTTGTTAAAGCGCAGTGTTCCATTACCTTATCCAGCCTCAATCATTCTTTTAAAATACAACGGATACGGCCGTAGGATGTGATTAACCCTAAGGCTCCTGACGGCGCATTGCTCTATGAGGGAATGTTGCTAAAGTAGGCACATCTTGGAAAATAAGAACAATCTGAACAACCATGACGTTTGCAAAATGTATTTTAATTACATTTATAGCCGGGCTTCAACTTGCGACCTGCCGGCGAAATCTGGCCCCTGGAATGGCCCAAGCACAGCCGGCTTCTGCTCTTTGCTTTGCAGTTGCATAAGCAGCAAAGGGCAATTTTTCCAAACTGAAACCTACTATAAAGCTAAATATGGCAATTGTTAAGTCTTTTTAGATATTTAAAATTCCATTTCCGTTGCTGTATACTTCTGGCCCCTCTACCTGTAATATTTTTCTTTTTTAATCTGGCCCTTTGAAAAATAAGTTGAACAGAGCTGGTTTACAAAGATTACTTTCCAGAAGGTCTTTAACTGAAATACGGAATCACTAAGAAAACAGCTCAATCAATCTGAATGTGTGGGTACAATGACCCTGGGATTGCAGTGTATGTATCAAGGGTTTACAGCTGTTAAACTGGTGCAAACCTGGTGCAAACAAATAGCCCAATATTTAACAATTGACAAGAGAACACCATTGAAAGCGATATTCTCTTTAATAAACCTGCTTACTCTCCAATCGACATTCCAGAGCTCCACCATTCACATGTTACTGTTTTTAATTCCTCATCACGCTGTTTTACCCTTATCTTCACTTTATTTTCACTGCCCTGCCCTCACCCACCTCTCCACACTAACTTAGCACAACTACCACTGCCTTGTCAAATACTATTATTTATCTTTGCTCGCGCCTCACTTCTTTCGAAACTGCACTTTTCTTTCTACCATACTCATTATTCCTCTAACTCCATCCATATATCGCCATCTCTCCTTCCCTCCCCACTTCTCCGTTCCTATGAACTCCTTTGCTATCTGCAGCCTTTTACACCACTCCGCTATACCCCCTGCACTAAAATACACCCCTACAAATCCTCCTTTATTCCCATGCTTCTCCTCCTTGCTTCTTGGCATGTCTCTCCCAATCCTGGTCCCTGTCTTACTTCTACATGGTCTCATTCTCGCCTGCCACACACAACTTCTACTCCGCGTGGTGTAAACCCCTCTAACCTCATACCTATCCCCTGTCTACCTCCCTCCCCTCTCTCCTGTGCCCTTTGGAATGCCCGCTCCCTTTCTAACAAGTTCCTGTCTATACATGACTTCTTTTTCCTTCACTCTCTGCTCCTTTTTGCTGTAACCAGACTTGGCTCTCTGTCTGACTCTGCCCTCTCTCACCCCCCTTCTGTCTTTCTGTGACTTTGACTCCTTCTTTCTCTCTTGACACCCCTGTTCTTCTCCTTGGGGACTTCAACTGTTGTATTGATGGCCCGTCTTTCCCTTGGGCTTCCTGCTTTCTCTCGCTAAGCTCATCCAGCACCCACAAGGATGGACAATATATGGACCTGGTTTTCCAAAAAACTGTTCTCTCTGACTTCTCTATTTCCACCTTTTCTCTTTCTGACCATCATTTCATTTACTCTCTCTCAGTTCTCCTCTTCTTCGCCTCCATCTACCCCTAATTTCTACAGAGACCTCTGTTCTATTAATCTATAGGCTCTTGACTCCACTTTGCGCTCCTCCCTCTTTTATCTCTACTCCTCTACTGACTCTGACAACCTGGTCATGAACCACAACTCTGCCCTATCCTCCTCTCTTGATCTACGTGCCTCTCTTCTTCTCTGCCGTTCTCACCTTTCTAACCCCAGACCTTGACTAAACTACCACACTCTCATGCTCCGCTAGTGCACCTCTGGAAGAAATCTCAGACTCTCGCAGACTTCCTTCACAATTTATCCTACCATTTCAACTCTGCCCTCTCCCAGGCTAAATAAACCTACTTTTCTTCACTAATCAATACTCACACTTCTAACCCACGCTGCCTCTTCTCTGTCTTTAACTCTCTATTCAGACCACCATCTGTTAGATGCTTATCGTCCTCAATTTCACCTCAGGACTTTGCTGACTATTTTAAAACGAAGGTGGATTCCAATCGTCAAGACATCCCCTCTATCCTCATATTCTACACCTCTTCCTTACTCTCCTCCTACCTCCCTTGACTACTTTTCCTCTGTCACAAAGTAGGAAGGGTTGCTATTGCTCTCCTTCTCTCCCTCTACACTTGCCCTCTTGACCCCATTCTCTCCCATCTTTCAAACCTCTTGCTTCCACTCTAATCCCTACACACACACACATATTTTCAACTCCTCCCTCAGCTCTGGTACCTTTCCCACTTCTTTCAAGCATATAACAATTATACCATTACCCAACAACAGTAAGATTGACCCTACCTGTCTCTCTAACTATTGCTGTTTCCTTTCTGCCCTTTACCTCTGAAATACTTGAACGCCTTGTGTTCTCTCGCTTGCTCCATTTTCTGACCTCCTATTCTCTAATAGACCCTCTATAATCTGGCTTCTGCACTGCTCACTCCAATGAAACAGCACTCAGCACTCTCCAAATAACTAATGACTCTCATGCTACCAAAGACCAAGGTCATTACACCTTGCTTATATTACTCGACCTCTGTGCAGCTTTTGATACAGTGGACCACCCTCTTCTCCTTGACATTCTCCATGTGCTTGGTATCCGTAACAAAGCTCTATCCTGGATCTCCTCTTACCTCTCCCATTGTACTTTCAGTGTGGTTCACAAACACATCCACTATCTATCTCTCTGTGGGCGTCCTGTGACATCTTCTCTCTTCTCTGTACACACTGTAACGGATCCGCACCTTAGTTTACTCCTTACCTTGCCTTACAGACCTGTGCAGGCCTGGAACACTTCCCCTGATATTTACTGCAGCCTGGATTCACTCATTAAAACAATACTGTCACAAGCCCCTTCTGCTATTGGTTCACTGACCTTTAAATACAGCCTTCCCACAATGCTTCTCTGCCGAGCATAATCCTTCTTGGATGTCACATGTGTTCTGCCACCTGGTATACTAACCTCTCTAGTTCTCTTCCCTAGTTCCTGAGGCCTGCTGCTAGTCTTCATGCAGGAGCCTGTGTTTCCGAGTATCCTGAGGCCAGCTACTACTCTCCACGTAGAGGCCTGTGTTTCCTGCTTTCCTGAGGCCTGCTGTTAGTTTCACTCGAAGGCCTGTTCCTGACTCCTGTGCTGAAGCGGAGTACTCTCCAGTGTGTACTTCAGCTCCCTGTTTCCTGAGGCCTGCTGTGCTTCCATAGCAGAGGCCTGTCTACTGGTTCATGGGGCCTGCTGCTCACTCTCCCTTGCAGAGGCCGTGTCCTGGTTCCTGTGCTGAAGCGGAGGACCACCAGTGTGTACTTCAGCTCCCTGTTTCCTGAGGTCTGCTGCCCTTCCCTTAGCAGAGGCCGGTCTACCAGTCCTGAGGTCTGTAGCTCTCTCTCTCCTTGCACAGGCTCGCTCTGGACTCTTGGCAGGCGGTGTGCCCACTCCGGTCTGCCTATCCCTTCCTGAAATCAGTACCATGGGCCATGGTCGCCGCACGCGCAGAACCCGCTCCCGCCCTGCCACTATTACGCTGAAGCGGGACCTAGTTGACTTTCTGTTGCCGAAACTCCGCTTGGCTAACGTTTACCCTGATGTCTCCAATCCTGACCATGGCTTGTCCACTGACGATGCTGCCTTCTCCAGTCCCGACAATGCTATGTACGACTACGAACTGCGCAATCCGGATCAGCCTGCGCGGTCTAAGGTAGGTGCTTATACAACCCCACCTCAGCCACGCGGTCCGACCCTGGTTTGTGGCGAGCACTCTCTCTAGGAGACCTTATCATTTGGGTTCAAATATCACCTACACTGGCGACACAGTTTATTACACTGCGGCCAGATCCGCAAGCCGGGAGATTTCCCGGCTTGCTAGTGGCCGCCCCTCGGCGTGCCGCGCGTCATAGACGCGCGGTCACGCGTCTTCGGGAGCGTGCGCCCCCTGCACGCGCGTCCAGGGGCTCCCCGAGGGAGCCCTGGTGTCCCGCGATCGCGGGACAGCGGCAGGGGGTTCCGGGGGACCCGGCGGACCCGGCAGCGGTAGGGAGAGCGCCCCGATCGGAGGGCGCTCTTCCGCTGCTTCGGCGCGCGCCCGTCACTCTCGGGCGCGCGCCAGGCTACTGCTGCGGCACAGAACGGGCAAATGCTCGAATAAACTGTGCCGCAGCAGTATATGCTGATGACACACAAAGTTACCTTTCAACTGCTGTTCAGACAAAAGTCTCTGAATATCCCTCACTATATCATCCTGAATGACCCTCCGCTCTTTCCTCTGTCGATCTACGGCTAAAAATCTAACATTGTTTCCCATCTCAAATATTGAAACCTTCTACTGTCCGTCTTTCCTGCCTCTCACCTGTCTCCCTTACAATCTATTATAAATGCTACAGCTACAATTACTCCTAAATGTGTCTCAGTTTCTCTCCTGCTGACATTCTTCTACTGGCTTCCTATTAAATCCCATATTACTTTCAAAATTCTCCTCCTCTCTGTTAAGGCTTTACACTCTTCTGCCCCTCCTTACACCTCAGCCATCATTTCTCGCTATACACCTGCCCGACTCTTGTGTTCTGCTCAAGGATGTCTTCTGTCTACCGCTTTTGTATTTAAAGCCCTCTCCCGCCTAAAACCTGGAATGCCCTTCCTCTCAATATCCGACTAGCACCCTGCCACCACCTTTAAGACTCATCTTCACACACCTGTATACTGAAGCATTTGGCTAGCTCCCTTGGCTGATGCTATACATACTGCATACACACTTACCATTACACCCTCCTACTGCCTCTGTAACCTCTCTAACTATGAAGCGCTTATTCCTAGTACTGTATGTCTCCAATTATTATGGCACGTGTATTAATGCTTTAAAGTCCTAGGTACATGGATGGCTCTATACAACTAAACATATACATACAATAATCCTACTTCAGGTTTCGTGCAGCTAGGGGTTGCCAGGTGGCTTCTCCAAAAATACTGGACACAATAGTCAAAGGTGCGACGTACTCGAGAGCCACACACACACACCTCCGTTCCATGCTGTTTCCACCTCTCCTTGGCCCCACCCCCAGGCTCCTGACACCTCCTCCTGATTGACTGCATTATCCAGCAGCCAATCAGGATGGAGGAAGCTGCTCAGCCCCCTAGCAACAGCCCTGCTCTCTACCTGCTCATGGAAATCCCACGCCCCCCCCAAGCCTGTCAGGTCACTATGTCCAGAGAGGTAATACCGGTATACACATACATGTCCAGAGAGGTAATACCAGTATACACATACATGTCCAGAGAGGTAATACCAGTATACACATGTCCAGTATTACCTCTCAATTTTTACTGGACAAAGTGTCCAAATCCAGGACAGTCCAGTTCAATACTGGACACCTGGCAACCCAACAAGTTGCACCAGTATTGCACACTTGCACTTACAGTATATTGTGTGTTGCGCATGTGTTTAGAACAGACGTGTAATAAAGATTTTATCCCATAGTGCACTTAATGCAGTGGAAGGGTTTTTCTTTGTATCCATCATACATATTTTTGTGTCTGGTTTGAGTCCTGCAGGTGGTTAATGATTTGTAACTCTCCAAATACTGATCTGCCTTCTGAAATAAAACGAAAGCTGCTTTTCCTGTCTGATCATCCCACGGCTGCCTATTTGCAGTGGAATGTGCAGGTGCAGAGGAATCGGGGGGCCCCAGAAGAGGTATAAGCAGCACTCCAGGGGACATTTTTGGCTGTGAGTACTGTACTCAGTACAACCAATTCCAGCAGAAATATGGTGTGATTCAGATGGCTGATACATTTAATTGAAGACAGGACAGTCAGTACTGAGGAGCTGTCACCAGAAATTGCCATGCACATATCAGGTCAATTAGCACCCAGAGGGTGTCACCTTATTACATGATTACAGTTTTAGTTCTTGTCCTATATTTTAATATTCATGAAGTTGCCAACATAATGTGAAGCTTGAGAGGTTAGATGATAGTGACATGGTAATGACACAATATAATGAGAAACACATGTATGATCCGGTTATTATCACATCCGATATAACATAACGGGGCCTCTGTTTGGAGGGTTTTATAATCTAAAACAGAGAAGAAACACCGTGTGCAGTGTTGCATGGATGGGTGAGTTGCTGTGCTCGGGACTTATTGCTTTTCCTTGGTCATACATACTCAGACATGTAGTTACTATATGACACCTTTGTAAGGCTGCCAACTGTTCCATATTCCCCCCTGAGGAAGCAGGAACTCCCTGTGAAACGCGTAGGGTGATGGAGGACACGAGAGAAAGGAATTTTCTGATCTACTGCCTCCAAAGTCCTGGATCTAAACTCAAAAGAACTGGCAATTTGTGAGTGTGTAGGGTTATCCCTGTTGAACATTTTATAAACATATTTTCATATTTGCACTATGAGGCTGCTCTGCTTTTCCCCACATATATACACTCCACGGAGAGACAGACAGCATAGGAAAATAAACATCAAAAGTGACCATTAAGTCCCTGTAGTCGGGGCACTTGCACGTAAGTGCATATCTGTCCTGGAACAGGATTCATATTTCTGTTTACACCCCCTCCCCCCTTTGCAGCTTCTGCCTGCTAGCCCTTTATTTCAGCTGCATGTATATCTGCTCTGAAAACTCACAGTGCCTGTGGAACCGATACAGTTGTTGCATTTGGGCTTTCCAGTTAGCTCATAACCAAGTTGTCTTGGCAACCCCCTTAATCCCTTTGGTTTAGTGGAGTTTCCCTTACTCCCCTGTCTGTATTCACAGATAGTCTCATCCTCTGACTGTTCCTGTTCCCAGAAAGCCATATACTTCCTTTCCACCCAGGACACTGAGTGAGTACAGTGCCTGCCTGCTAACACCCTTGGCAAGGCCTTTCCATTTTACCACAGTCTTACCCTGATAGTAGCACTTCATAAAGAGAAGCACTCTCTACCCACACTACATCTGCAAGTACCTTTCATCCTATGACTTTCCTTCAATAAAGTTAAGAAAGACAAAAGGACTTGTTGTGCTTTGGAAGAGGGAAGACATGAGTTAAGCTAACTGGAGCCATTCATACACCACACGTGACTCTGGTTCCAAGATAATATCTCACCAGAAATTATGAAAGTTCTCATTTTTTAACATACTTCCCCATATTCTTCTTTTTTTTTTGTGTTTCTGAGGTTGCACTGATTTTTTTCTGGGACTAATGTCTTCTTTAACCCAGGCTGTGCTGAAAAGCCTTGTAATACGGCCGGCATAAGTTTCTAGGGATCCATGTTAAAATACATAAAGAAGTGACTCATTGAGAGTGTGTAACGCTTGCGCTGCCCACGAGCAAGGCAGGACCCTGGTACTGAGGTGGGGAAGAAGTAAACCACGCACCCACCGCAGCGGAAGCGTGCGTGGCAGGCGGATTGTCAAACGTAGCCAGGTCTGGGTCGGAGAGAGTGGGTTAGTGGATACTTACCGAGGTCTTGGAAAGGAGAGTTCAGAATAGTCAAGTCCGTTAGCCGTGGTCTGGGGTTGGAGAGGTCAGAGTCGTGAGGTCCGTATAGCCGTGGTCTGGGGTTGGAGATATCCGCAAAGGTCGAGGGTAAGCCGGGGTCAGTATCCAGAGAGGTTCCAAGGTCCAGCCGGGTCGGTACACGAAGGGTTAAACTGCACGGTAGACAAGGAGCAGGGCGCAATGGACGTAGGAGCTCAAGGCTACAAGAGGTTATGCTCAGCAATGATGGGAAACAGGAACCAGTAGCAAGGGAGGCGGAGCGGAGGCAAGGATCGGCTGCAGGAGACAAGTGGGCTAATTGAATACTTGCCACGCAGCTGGGGAGCGGTGCACGTCGTCACGTGTGCTCGCCGCGCGTGAGAGAAGCGTGGCGCGTCTGAGGGGGCGGAGCTAAGCTCCGTGGCACTCTAGAAGAGCTGCGCGTGTTCTGTAAGCAGGGGGGGGGAGGGCGCGCGCACTCGCTGGTGCCAGAGCGGTGGTCTGAGATAAGACAGGTGAGGAGGGAACACGTCGCAAAGGACGTGTTCCCCCGATTCCTTACAGGGTGCTCATTTGCATGTCATTACCCAGAATCCCTGGCGGCAGTGGAAGCACATGCAAATGCACCACGCGTGGTGGTATTTTTATTTGCTGCACAAGGTAATGTCCAAACACAAGACGTCCACATATCAAAGTCTATCAGCTGCAAAATCAAGGCAACGTAACCAGCTTAATTAAGGCTAAGCATTACCATTGAAACTAATGGGGTTCCCATGCCTGATACACCTGAGGCACCCCAGTTTTAGACCTGATTGTGTACGTTGGAAACTATGATAAATGATCCCCCCATAACATCTATTACACCAGCATGTCCTGGATTAGAAGACAGTTGGTCTACATTTGGTTTGAGCTGATTTTAGAGTTTGCATCCCATACAATGTATGTATGATACACCGGGGTAGGTTCACCCGGTGCTGGTATGGTTTAACCACAAGGGTGAGCAACTCCAATCCTCAAGGGCCCCAACAGGTCAGGTTTTCAGTGTATCCCTGCTTCAGCACAGGTGCTTTAATCAGTGGCTCAGTCAGCAACTTAGCCACTGATTGAGCCACCTGTGTTGAGGCAGGGATATCCTGAAAACCTGACCTGTTGGTGGCCCTTGAGGACTGGAGTTGGCCACCCCTGGTTTAGGGCATCAATCCATTGTTAACTCTAACTTGAATGGGCGTTAGCGTTAAATCGGGTGCGCTGACCTGTACCGGCGCCCGATAAATGATAAATGCCTATAGATACGCGACGCACAACCAATCGCACAATACAATTGCAAATGCAGTTGTAAAGGTTTTGAACCATTGTATAGTATGTAAAAAGACGACAGGTTTTCATCCTTAACATTGCTGTTGTTTTACAATCAGGAGTATTGTCTTTGTGGTTTTAAATAAAATAATTAGGACAAGCCCTAATATATCTCCCTAACTCCTAATACTTATAAAGTCCGTAGGAGGAGCGACTCAGTGAGTAAAAACACTGACTGGCACTGAGTTTGAAGCAGGGGAGCCTGGTTCAATTCCTGGTGTCGGCTCCTTGTGACCTTGGGCAAGTCACTTTATCTCCCTGTGCCTCAGGCATCAAAAACATAGATTGTAAGCTCCACGGGGCAGGCACTGTGTCCACAAAATGTCTCTTTAAAGCGCTATGTAAAACTAGCAGCGCTACCCAAGAACAAGCTATTATTATTAAGTCATCCCCTGTGGGCAAGGCACAGTGAGACCGTTTTTTCTTTTCAGAAATGGAAACGCTAAGTAACAAGGTAATACTTTGAGTAGCCTTGGATGGCACGTTGGCATACCGTAGCACAAGCACACAGTTTATGAGTAGCACCATAGATATTACTAGACACATGATACATAAAGCTTGGCCCCCTGCAGAAGCACTTACCAAAATGCCCTCCTACTGTCTCTGTACGTTCCTGCTACATACCAATTAGATTGTAAGCTCCATGGAGCAGGGACTCCTCTTCCTAAATGTTACGTTTGTCTGAAGCACTTATTCCCATGACCTGTTATTTATATTATTTGTTATTTATATGATTGTCACGTGTATTACTGCTGTGAAGCGCTATGTACATTAATGGCGCTATACAAATAAAGACATACAATACAATACAATACAATAATACACATATTTAACCTGCAATATCCTTACAATGGACGGGACACAGGGACTGCAATGTCGTTGCTCTAAAATTGGGGAACATGTTGAACAAATAATAACACCAAACAGTATGTATCAAAGGACAATGAATACATTTGAAAGATGTAGACATTATAATACTTAATGACTTAATATTTTATCTAATGTGCAATAATATAGCTGGAATGGTACCCTACAATGCCCCTCCCCTCCCGAGTTGTAGCTTGATTCTGTACCCACGTCACCACCCTATACCCCCTTCCCCCTAACATTTCTGTGCCTCTTTTCTTTTTGGATATAAATAAAACAGAAGGTTTTCTTTGAGAAATCAGGGGTATTTCCCCCCGCTGATTTTGTATTCAGAAAACTTTAATATGTAGACCTAATTACGTTACCCAAAAGCAGGGTTCTCAACTCCAGTCCTCAAGACCCCCCAACAGGTCAGGTTTTCAGAATATCCCTGCTTCAGCACAGGTGGCACAGTCACAGCTTCAGCACAGGTGGCAGAACTTGGAGGCTGCTTGCCGCTTCTGCGCATGCGCGATCGGTGCCCGCCGTTTCTACGCATGCGCGATCGGTGCCCGCCGTTTCTACGCATGCGCGATCTGTGCCCGCCGTTTCTGCGCATGCGCAATCGGTGCTTGTTAACCACGCGTTCGCAAAAGCGGCAAGCACCACTCGCGCATGCGTTGGCCAGCAGCGTGACGTCGCATGGCGTCACGTTGCCATGGCAAAGGGATGGAGCAGTGCTAGAACAGGAGGGCTGCATCAGGTAAGTGCCTAAGGGCGCCGTTTTTTCAAAATCCGCAACTGGTCATGCATTTCTTCTGTATACGGAGATGGCCGTCCTAGAAAATACATGTTTCCGGTTTTTTTCCGTGTTATCATGAGGCTACTAGCCCTGCGCTGGCCCACATTCCAATATCGATGATTTGACCCTTCTTGACGAAGAGCCAAACAAATCATTTCTGAGAAACAGACATTTGGGTCCCCTCTGACATCATAAGCATCACAGACCTCCCATTGCACAAACAGAATACAACACAATTAGGCAATCCCCTTGTCCTCACGTACTTTCACTGACGTGTGTATCACTTATCGGCAGAAATAAAGCTCAGGATATTTACAGAATAAAACATGTCTCAATTGGTAGGAGGAAACCAGATGTTTCAAGGGGCATCCTTCCTTTTTTACCATGGTGATGTGGCAATGTTACGGCTATTCTGTATGTCAACAAATCAAGGGGCTTGTTTCTTTTTGTTGCTTTATATCGAGAAGCAAAAAGCACATGTGTCATATCCCTGCGTTTCCCACCGATCTGGAGACATTTTATTTGAACCCCTAGGGCTGAGAATGACTGGCTGCTCTGGCACTGACGGGGTTCCAGATTTTCCATCCCAAGGGTTCACGAGTAAACCAATCACTAGGGGTCAGTGTAACATCACTGGGGTGGATTGCATCCACATTCCATACACCACCCTGTTTCAACAATACCAACAATGTTGCTAGCTGCCAGTATATAAGAACCGCTTGGTTCACACAAGCGGTCTAATTTTCGTAAATGGTTAGAAATCTTTTAAGGAGAAATCCATGCAATATACTACATGTGTTTTTTTTTTTTTATTAATAAATCAGTTCTGTAGTATTAGATAATACTGCATTTAAAAAAAATTATAATTCAACTCAATGCCATTTTAATGAGTTTTAATATACTGAGCATCCTTTAATTTCTATAGCATGTTTAGCCCACCTCCCCAGCAGTGCAAGATCTTTGTAACACTTTCCTGTTTGTGATCATTTGTTGCCATTATTCCCAGCAGTTTGAGCTGTAAACTGTAACAATAGATAATGTTACCTTAGTAATATAAGGATACATTGTAGCTGCTGAGTTACACTGACTGAAGGATTGATTGAAACTGAAAGGCGGCCATTCAGTGAATCCTGGGAAGCAGGATCTGTGCTGATCGATCACGGGAGAACTAATCGATCGGCAGCTTAGGTAATTAGTTTTCAATAAAGGTAATGAAGTACCGCTTGGATTGCCTCTTTAAAAATATGCATTTTTTTGTTTTAATAAAAAGGTAGCCGTTATTGAAAACTAATTATCTAAGGTGCTGATCGATTCGTTCTCCCGTGATCGATCAGCAAACTCTGCAGATTTAATGTATTCTTATAACTAAGGTAGCATTATCTATAAGTTACAGTTTGCAGCTCAAACTGCTGGAAACATTGGCAACAAATTATCCCAAACAGGAAAGTGTTGCAAAGTTCTTGCACTGCTTGGGAGGTGCGCTAAACATGCTATAGGAATCAAAAGATATTTAGTGTTTAAAATTCATTAGAAAATGGCATTAAGAGTTGTATGAAAAAAAAATATAGTAAGTATTATCTAATACAGGGGTGCGGAAAGATTTGACCCTGCGCCCCCCCCCCCCCCCCCCCCCCCCCCGCTTTCTCCCCCCCCCCCCCGGCCCCCCCCCCCCCCCCTCCTCCTGCAAGGCTTCGGCTTCAAATGACGCAGCGGGGTCATGTGACCCTGCGGCGTCATTTGAGACCAGTTTCCATGGCGACACGTTGATGAAGATGAGGGAGGAGAAGCTGCAGAGGCCTCGCGTGGCCCCTCCTGCACTTGCCTTGGGGGAGAGCGTGGGACCTCTGTAGCCACCGCGCCCCGCCTGGAAATTCACCCCTGATCTAATACTACAGAACTGATGTTTTTTATTTTATTTTTTAAACACACACGTAGGCTCCTTTAGTCCTTGTTATTTTATGTAGAAGGAAAGAGTAAGCAAGTTAAAATGCAAAAACAATCAGGCATGGTGCCTGAAGATAACACTAAACAACGCAGTCCCCTGACGCGTTTCGTGCCGGTGGCACGTTGTCAAAGAGTATTGCTATTTTATGGTTAGGTTACCCGGTGTATACTCAGGGCATTGTTGAAATGTCATTATTGTATTATCTTCCAACTAGAAAGTCCGATGCACCTACTACTCTTTCAGGGAAGAAAAAAAATGTTTTTTTTGTTGTTTTTTTAAAATATCCACCTTCTTGCAGCATATTTAAATTGGGCTCAAAGAAGAATGCCCAATTATTAATCAGAATTGTGCACCCCTGCATGTAAGAACATTGCCTGTATTTCTTAACTTAACTGGTACTTGAATAACATGGAAATAAGGGTTATTTATGTGAGGTTTATCTGATACTATCATTTAGGGGGGCTCAACTCCAGTCCCCAAGCCCACCACGTCCCCCAACAGGGATCAGCACTCAGTTTTTGACTTGGCCTCTGATTGAGCCACCTGTGCTGAAGCAGGGACTGATTGAGCCAACTGTGCTGAAGCAGGGATATCCAGAAAACCTGACCTGTTTGGGGGTGAGGGAGATTTGGGGAGGTTGAGGACTGGAGCTGAGCACCCCTGCTTATAACCTATCTAAAAACCATCAGGGACTGCCTCACATATTCACTGCATATTATATATGAGCAAACAGGATTACATTTTTTAGTGTGTATGTTCGTCATTCTTTCATAACTGGGAGAAGGAATAAAGACGTTTGCTGACTGCTCAAAAGTATTCATTGCAAAAAGTTATTTTTACATTGAACGCAAAGCATGAATGGATTTTCCTACTGTACTAAAAAAGGACTATGAGTAAATTGTGCATCTGTTTTATTGAAAATGATAGAGAAGTGATTTTTTTCTTGTAAAATGTGTATTTATTGATCAGCAACACAAATACAGCATTCATATTATGTGAATGAAGACAAAAAGTAGAAACCAAGATAAAACACAAACATTATAATGCATGACACAAAGCACAGACTAGATTGTAAGCTCTTCAGAGCAGGGACTCCTCTTCCTACATGTTACTTTTATGTCTGAAGCACTTATTCTCATTATGTGTTATTTGTATTATTTGTTATTGATATGATTATGTCACGTGTATTACTGCTGTGACGCGCTTTGTACATTAATGGCGCTATATAAATAAAGACATACAGATACATACAGACAGAGAGACAGACAGACAGGGCAAATAATGCATCAGATAACTTCTTCAATACTGCAGTGGTGTGGGTTGAATCTCCAGGACTGAAGGTACTAATTACCATAGTACCTGAAAGTGAAGGTAAGTGATTACCATGGTACCTGAAAGTGAAGGTAACTACCATAGTACTTGAAAGCCAATCTTCCCCATGAGCTATTGGGAATGTTTGGGGATATTACCTGTAGCTTTTGAGATAGCCCAATAATGCCAAGTTTCCAATCTGGATTGACGCTTAAGCGGAATGGTAGAAATAATTGTATGGTGGTGACTGTCGCTTTTTCCTCCGCAATATAACAAAGATACGCCCTTTCCTCTGTTGCTGGACTGCTAAAACTCTGACTCAGGCCCTCATTCGCTCCCATCTTGATTACTGTAACCTCCTGCTGTCCGGCCTTCCTGCCTCTCACCTGTCTCCCCTTCAATCTATCCTAAACGCTGCTGCCAGAATCACTCTACTCTTTCCTAGATCTGTCTCAGCATCTCCCCTCATGAAATCCCTCTCCTGGCTTCCTATCAAATCTCGCATCTCACACTCCATTCTTCTCCTCACTTTTAAAGCTTTACACTCTTCTGCCCCTCCCTACATCTCAGCCCTAATTTCTCGTTATGCACCATCCAGACTCTTGCGTTCTTCTCAAGGATGTCTTCTTTCTACCCCCTTTGTATCTAAAGCCCTCTCCCGCCTTAAACCTTTTTCACTGACTGCCCCACACCTCTGGAATGCCCTTCCCTTCAGTACCCGACTAGCACCCTCTCTATCCACCTTTAAGACCCACCTTAAGACACACTTGCTTAAAGAAGCATATGAATAGCACTGTGGATATTCTGAACACATGATACATAAAGCTTGGCCCCCTGCAGACGCACTTATCAGAACTCCCTCCTACTGTCTCTGTACGTTCTCCCTACCTACCAATTAGACTGTAAGTTCCTCGGGGCAGGGACTCCTCTTCCTTAATGTCTAAAGCACTTATTCCCATGATCTGTTATTTATGTTATCTGTTATTTATTTGATTACCACGTGTATTACTGCTGTGAAGCGCTATGTACATTAATGGCGCTATATAAATAAAGACATACAATACAATACAATACTAACATATAAAATGTGACAAGTTCTAAAGCTGTATGGGGTTTTTAAATATAAAAGCACACGCTAGCTAGGCTGTTATTTTAAACTGCAGAATAACAATATTATTATCACAGCCGGGATGCTTCTCCCATGTTGCATTTTCCTTCTCAGACTGATGAATGCGTGGATTGCTGAAATGTTGCATGTTAGACCTTCTATCCAATATGTACAGGAGCAAAATTCAGCCACACAAAGATATCAGTGGCTTCAGGTTCATACTATAAGACTGGCAGACCCATCATTGACACTAGAGTGTGGTGGATGTGTTTCCAGATGTGGAGCCAAAGGAAGAACCGCGACCATAACGGGACAGAAAGTCTGTGCTGACGATGCCCCTGGTAGCCAAGATCCTCAAGAAACTGCTGCGGAACTTCTGCCCAATGAAGGCATAGAGAATGGGGTTGATGCAGCTGTGAATGTAGCCAAAAATCTCTGTCACAGATAGCGCGGTATCCACATGTACTCTTATCTCACAGGTCTCGTTGATCACTGTGGTCCTCATCAACGAGTCGACGACAACGGTAATGTTGTAGGGAAGCCAGCAGATAAGGAAGGCAATGACAACGGCAAAGATAACCTTCATGGCTCGTTGCTTCTGGTTGCTCTTGGTCTGGAAAAGAGTCTTGACGGTAAAACCATAGCAAAAGAGCATGATCGCCAAGGGTATGAAAAATCCCACCGTGTGCCGGCTTATTCTTAAGATGATCCTCCACTTCCCTGTCCCTTCAGACCCAAAATTTTCATGGCAGACCTTCCCATTATGAGGGATCTCAAACACAGACCTGTACAGCAGGATGGGAAGAGATAGAAAGATGGCAAAAATCCAGATGCCCAAACAAACAAACTTTACTAAGTGTCTCTTCTGTGTAATTGCTTCAGTGGCATGGACAATGGCAAGGTATCTGTCAACACTTATGCAAGCTAGCAGCAGGATGCCACTGTAGAAATTGACCTCCTGCAACACAGAAACAGCTTTGCAGATGAAGTTCCCAAAAACCCATTCATGGGCCTTATATGTCGCCCAGAAGGGCAAGGTAACAGCAAATAAGAGGTCAGCAATGGCCAGGTGTAAGAGGTAGACATCTGTGGAAGTCCTCTTTAGCCTGTTGTAGCAGATTACAAGCACTACAAGGCTGTTGCCCACCACACTAAGGATGAAGACTAGCAAATAGACCACAACCACCAAGTATTTATTGATGCTCCAAGGCTTTGTACAAGGAGCTGTGTCGAAAGAGGGAATGTCTGTAGAGTCATAATCAGTGTAGTTAAACAGGTCATCCAAAAAGGAACCACCAATATTTAAGGACATGCTCATCTCTGCGTTTTTAGCCTGTTTGGGAGAAAGAGAATGGGAAAAAGAAGGTTATAGGGAGCCTGAGGCAACAATTTGATTTTTACGATTGACAGCACACATCCCATCACCGACCAATCCCAGCTTCTTTAATCGCAAATAATTGTCATCATGGTACAGCACTAAAAGGTGCAATCCTACACAGCAGGCAAACAATCTTAAACAACTTGTCAATGTAATCAGTTTTCTTAGTCAAATTAAAGAAAACCTTTATATATTTTTTTTTTTTTAACCAGGTTCTTACTGAGTTTCAATAGCCCACATTTGAGAGAGAGAGAAGAACAGAGGAGAGAGAAGAACAGAGGAGAGAGACGAACAGAGGAGAGAGACGAACAGTGGAGAGAGACGAACAGAGGAGAGAGACGAACAGTGGAGAGAGACGAACAGAGGAGAGAGACGAACAGAGGAGAGAGAAGAACAGAGAAGAGAGAAGAACAGAGAAGAGAGAAGAACAGAGAAGAGAGAAGAACAGAGGAGAGAGAAGAACAGAGGAGAGAGAAGAGCAGAGGAGAGAGAAGAACAGAGAAGAGTGACTATTTAGAACCCAGTCCCTTATATACCTCACCTAACATACCTTTACACAACACATGGAGTGAACACACCTGTGGTACTGTACCTGGGTAATATGCTAATTTGGATATGCAAAGTATATTCTAGTGATTTAAATTAGGTAAATAAAATTAGGTATGACTGTCATGATAGATCTGAGTTAACCTGAAAGAACCATTTCCTTGTCCCTGCTCCCCGAGAACACCCACCTCTAAAGGTGCTGCCAGTATCTCAATCCAGTTTAAAGGTAGAATGCCATGCGGGCCAATAGGAAGCAGCAAGGGATGTCTTTGGGCCTTCCTATTGGCCCACGGGACCTGTAAACAGTCATACGGCGCGCCCTGTCGGCGCTGCTACCTTCGGAGGTAAGTATCTCAGGAAGCAGGCGGTCCCCCGAGCTGAAATTAACGGGGTTCAGCTCCGGAGTCTCCTTGTTTCCCATCTAGGGCAAAATCCCAAGCAGAAATGCCATTTTAACGTACCGTTGTGGATAGGCCCTTTTAGGGGGTGAACAACTCTTTAGCATGTAATTATCACTAACGGTTGTTATAGTTAACTCAATACACTTAACACGTTAAGGCAGGAGTGGCCAACTCCTGTCCTCAAGGGCCACCAACAGGTCAGGTATTCAGGATCTCCCTGTTCAGCACAGGTGGCTCAAGACTGAGCCACTGATTGAGCCACCTGTGCTGAACAGGGAGATCCTGAAACCCCGGCCTGTTGGTGGCCCTTGAGGATAGGAGTTGGCCACTCTTGCTCAAAGGCACTCCATCTCTGCAATGGGTTTGTTCTCTCTCCTGCATTGAACAGGGACACAGCGTATTCCTAGCAGTACAGAGTGAAGCAATGCCAAAAACATGGCAGGATGGAGAAACACACACATATTTACACCACACACCACTTATTGCACAACTCTGCACATTTCCTGCCATGCCTGATGTAACTTTGTGGTTGTGACACAGAAGGCCTCCAATGTCTGTTGACTTGTTAGTGTCTCCGTGGAGAGAACATGCTTGTGTGTTGTTTGGCCCATGTCTGAGCATTGTAGTGGAAACTGCACGTTTCTTGTTGGGTAACAATTCTACTGGGTAAAGCACATTCTGTTTTGCACTGAAATCCTACTTTTCCCCACATTATTTTATACTCGTACAGCGTCTCTGAAGAATCTGTAAAATAGAAATCCCTTCCAGCCCCAAAAATAGAAATCCTACTAGGTTAATAGGAACTAACATACAGCGTGTACCAAATTAACATACAGCGTGTACTCACTAACATAAACCGTGTACCTACTGCTAACATCAAGCGTGTACCTACTAACATACAGCGTGTACCGAATAAACATACACGTGTACCTACTACTAACATACAACGTGTAGCTACTAACATACAGTGTGTACCAAATTAACAGTGCAGTATCGCGATATAATGACATCTTATCTCACTTAAAAGCACTTATCACTGCTTAGTGCATAACCTCCACAGTGTGTACCTACTAACATACACCGTGTATCTACTGCTAACACTGAATACTTACTGACATACAGTGTGTACCTCCTAACATACAGTGTGTACCTACTGCTAACATACGGTGTGTACCTACTAACATAAACCGTGTACCTACTAACATACAGCATGTACCAACTGCTAACATGCAGGGTGTACCTACTGCTAACATACAGCGTGTACCTACTGCTAACATACGGTGTGTACCTACTAACATACACCGTGTACCTACTGCAGCAGCATACAGCATGTATCTACTGCTAACATACAACATGTACCTAATGCTAACATACAGCGTGTACCTACTAACATACAATGTCTACCTAATGCTAACATACAGCGTTTACCTACGAACATACAGTGTGTACCTACTAACATACAGCGAGTACTTACTGACATACAGTGTGTACCTACTAACATACAGTGTGTACCTACTGCTAACATACAGTGTGTACCGACTAACATACACCATGTATCTACTGCTAACATAAAGCGTGTACCTACTAACATACAGCATGTACTTACTGACATACAGTATGTACCTACTGCTAACATACAGTGTGTACCTACTACTAACATACAGAGTGTACCTACTGCTAACATACAGCATGTGCCTACTAACATACAGCGTGTATCTACTGCTAACATAAAGCGTGTACCTACTAACATACAGCATGTACTTACTGACATACAGCGTGTACCTACTGCTAACATACAGCATGTACTTACTGACATACAGTATGTACCTACTGCTAGCATACAGTGTGTACCTACTACTAACATACAGAGTGTACCTACTGCTAACATACAGCGTGTGCCTACTAACATACAGCGTGTATCTACTGCTAACATAAAGCGTGTACCTACTAACATACAGCATGTACTTACTGACATACAGTATGTACCTACTGCTAACATACAGTGTGTACCTACTACTAACATACAGAGTGTACCTACTGCTAACATACAGCGTGTGCCTACTAACATACAGCGTGTACCGACTGATAACATACAAAAATGTACTGATACTAACATACAGCGTTTACCCCTACTAACATACAGAGTGTAACCTACTACCATCCAGAGCGTACTACTACAACGAGGTGACTACTAACGCCAGGTCAAAACAGCTGTCACAACGGTACCACTATACTAACATCCAGCGTGTACCTACTAACATTACCAGCGGACTACTAAACATACAGCGTGAACTACACATACAGCGTGTACCTACAAACATACGCGTGTACTACTAACAGTACAGGTGTACTACTAACATACGTGTGTACCTACGAACACAGGTGTGTACATACTAACATCCAGCGTGTACCTACTAACTACAGGTCTGTACTACTACATAAAGCGTTTCCTTCACTACACAGCTTGTACCTACTAACATACAGGTGTACTACACGCTGTACCTACAACATACAGCGTACCTACTAACATTACAGCGTGTGTACCTACTAACATACAGCGTTTGTACCTACTGACATAACAGCGTTTTGTACTATGCTAACATACAGCGTGTATCTACTGCAAAATACAGAGTGACATACTGCAAACTAGAGTGTACATGCTCACATACAAATGTTGTATCACTGTAACATACCAGCGTGTATCTACTACAACAGCGTGTCACCTACTAACATACAGCGTGTACCTACTAACATCCAGCGTGTGTACCTACTAACATCCAGCGTGTACCTAAAACATACAGCATGTATCTACTGCTAACCTACAACATTGCTACCTAATGCTAACATCCAGCGTGTACCTAGTAACATACAGCGGTGTACCCTACTAACATAAAGCATGTACCTACTGCTAACATACAACATGTTACCTAATGCTAAAAATACAGCGTTTACCTACTAACATACAGAGTGTACCTATAACATCCAGCGTGTGACCTACTAATCCAGCGTGAACCTACTAACATCAGCGTGTACATACATCAGGTGTACCTACTAACATACAGGTGTACCTACTAACATACACATGGACCTAATGCTAACATCCAGGGGTACCTACTAACATTACGAGTTGTACCTACTACATAGTAGACCACATCTTCTCTTCACATTCTCCATACTCTTGGATTCGGACAAAGTCTATCCTGGATATACATCCTACCTCTCCCACGTCCTTTCAGGTCTCTTCTGCTCTACACCGTCCTCCTTATTGATCTCTCTGTGGGGGTACCCCAGGGTCTGTCCTGGGACCTCTTCTCTCTTTCTCTGTACACTCTCTCTCTAGGTGACCTAATAACATCTTTGGGTTAAATATCACCTCTATGCTGACGACACCAAATATAATTTTCAACACCTGACCTTACACCTGCTATACAGACCAAAGTTTCTGAATGTCTCTCTGCTATATCATCCGGATGGCCGTCCGCCACCTTAAACTCAAATATTGTAAAAAAGAGTCCTCATACTTCCTCCCAAACCTGGCCCTACTACCTCCTTCCACATTACTGTTGGAACTACGATCATCACACGTATTCCCAAGCACGCTGCTAGGGTCACACTGAATCCTCTCTCACATTCGCCCCTCACATTCAAAACATTTCTAACTTGTCGTTTTTCTCCGCAATATAACAAAGATACGCCCTTTTCCTCTGTTGCTCGACTGCTAAAACTCTGACTCAGGCCCTCATTCTCTCCCATCTTGATTACTGTAACTCCTGCTGTCCGGCCTTCCTGCCTCTCACCGTCTCCCTACATCTATCCTAAATGCTTGCTGCCAGAATCACTCTACTCTTTCCTAGATTGTCTCAGCATCTCCCCTCCTGAAATCCCCTCCTCCTGGCTTCCGATCAAATCCCGCATCTCACACTCCATTCTCCTCCTCACTTTAAAGCTTTACAACATTCTGCCCTCTACATCTCAGCCTAATTTCTCGGTATGCACCATCCCGACTCTTGCGTTTGCGCAAGGATGTCTTCTTTCTACCCCCTTTTTATCTAAAGCCCTCTCCCGCTTAAACCTTTTTCACTGACTGCCCCACACCTTGGAATGCCCTTCCCTCAGTACCGACTAGCACCCTCTCTATCCACCTTTAAGACCCACCTTAAGACCACTTGCTTAAAGAAGCATACGAATAGCAATGTGAACATTCTGAACACATGATACATAAAGCTTGGCACTGCAGACGCACTTACCAGAACTCCCTCCTACTGTCTCTGTACGTTCTCCCTACCTACCAATTAGACTGTAAGCCCTCGGGCAGGGACTCCCTTCCTTAATGTTATGTTTGTCTAAGCACTTATTCCCATGATTGGTATTTATATTATCTGTTATTTATTCGATACCACATGTATTACTACTGTGAAGCGCTATGTACATAATGGCGGCTCATATAATAAAGACATACAATACAATACATACAGCATACCCTACTGCTAACATACAGCGTGTACCTACTAACCGACAGGGTACTACTGCACATACAGCGTGTACCTATCACATACAGCGTGTACCTAGACACTACAGCGTTTAACTACTGAAGTACAGTTGTACCTACTGACTACTGACAGGTGTACCTACGACATACAGAGTGTAACTACTGCTAACATACAGCGTGTACTACTGCTAAGCGTTTATACAGCGTGTACCTACTGACATACAGCATGACCTAAGACATACCGGTACCTACTATCATATAGCGTGTATCTACTGCAAACATCACAGAGTGTACCTACTAAATAAAACATATATACTGCAACACTACAGCTGTAACCTAATGCTAACTACAGCATGTGCCTACTGACATTACAGTGTGACCTACTGACATACAGCGTGTACCTACTGCTAACATACAGCGTGTATCTACTGATAACATACAGCGTGTACCTACTGTACTAACATACAGCGTGTACCTACTAACATACAGCGTGTACCTACTGATATACAGCGTGTACCTACTAACATCCAGCGTGTACCTACTGACATACAGCGTGTACCTACTAACATCCAGCGTGTACCTACTAACATACAGTGTGTACCTACTGACATACAGCGTGTACCTACTAACATACAGCGTGTATCTACTAACATACAGCGTGTACCTACTAACATACAGCTTGTACCTACTAACATACAGCATATATCTACTGCTAACATACAGCGTGTACCTTCTAACATACAGCATGTATCTACTGCTAACATACAGCGTGTACGACTAACATACAGCGTGTACCTACTAACATACAGCGTGTACCTACTGCTAACATACAGCGTGTATCTACTGCAAACATACAGAGTGTACATACTGCAAACATACAGAGTGTACATACTGCTCACATACAACATGTATCTACTGCAACAATACCAGCGTGTACTTCTACATAAACGCGTTCGTACCTACTAACATACAGCGTGACTCACTACTACTAACATCCAGCGTGTGTACCTACTAACATCCAGCGTGTACCTAAACATACAGCATGTATCTACTCCCGCTAACATACAACATGTACCACTACCTATAGCTAACGTCCATCGTGATCAACATATAACATACCAGCGTGTACCCTACTAACATAACGCATGTACCACTGCTAACATACAACATGTTACCTAATAGCTAACATAACACGTTTACCTACTACTAACATTACCTAGCGTGTACCTACTAATATCCAGCGTGTGACCTACTAACATCCAGCGTGTACCTACTAACATCTAGCGTGTACTCTTACTAACATACAGCTTGTACCTACTAACATACACATTGTACCTAATGCTAACACTCCAGGTGGTACCTACTAACATACAGCTTGTACCTACTAACATAGTAGACCACAGTCTTCTCATTTCACATTCTCCATACTCTTGGTATTCGGAACAAAGCCTATCCTGGATATCATCCTACCTCTCCCATCGTACTTTCAGTGTCTCTTCTGCTAACACCTCCTCCTCCTCTATTGATCTCTCGGTGGGGGTACCCAGGGCTCTGTCCTCCCGGGACCAGTCTCTCGTTCTCTTTTCTCTGTACACACTTCTCTAGTGACTACCTAATAACCATGCTGTTTGGTTAAATATCACCCTTATGCTGGACGACACCCAAATTATCTTCAACACCTGACCTTACACACTGCTTAAACAGACCAAAGTTTTCTGAATGTCTCTCTGCGATAATCATCCGTGATGGCCGTCCGCCACCTTAAACTCAATATTGTAAAACAGAGCTCCTCATACTTCCTCCCAAACCTGCCCTACTATACCTCCTTCCACATTACTGTGGAACTACGATCATCCACCCAGTATCCCAAGCACGCTGCACGAGGGTCACACTCGACTCTCTCACTTCGCCCCCTCCCACATTCAAAACATTTCTCACAAATTGGTCGTTTCTTCTCCGCAATATAACAAAGATACGCCTTTCCTCCTCTGTTGCTCGACTGCTAAAACTCTGACTCAGGCCCTCATTCCTCCATCTTGATTACTGTAACTCTGCTGTCCGGCTTCCTGCCTCACACGTCTCCCTTACAATCTATTCTAAATGCTGCTGCCAGAATCACTCTACTCTTTCCTAGATTGTCTCAGCATCTCCCCCTGAAATCCCTCTCCTGGCTTACTGGCTTCCGATCAATCCCGCATCTCACACCCATTCTCCCTCCTCACTTTAACAGCTTTACACACTTCTGCCCTCTTACATCTCAGCCCTAATTTCGCGGTATGCACCATCCCGACTCTGGCGTTTGCGCAAGGAGGTCGTCTTCTTTCTACGCAACCCCTTTTTATCTAAAGCCCTCTCCCGCCTAAACCTTTTTCACTGACTGCCCCACACCTCTGAATGCCCTTCCCTCAGTACCGACTAGCCCCCCTCTCTACTCCACCTTAAGACCCACCTTAGACCACTGCTTAAAGAAGCATACGAATAGCACTGTGAACATTCTGAACACATGATACATAAAGCTTGGCACCTGCAGACGCACTTACCAGAACTCCCTCCTACTGTCTCTGTACGTTTCCCTACCTACCAATTAGACTGTAGCCCAGTCTGGGGCAGGGACTTCCTTCCTTAATGTTATGTTTGTCTCAAAGCACTTATTCCCATGGATCTGTTATTTTATATTATCGTATATTTATTCGATTACACATATAGTAGTACTAAACTGGGTGAAGCGTCTATTAGTCCCAGTAATGACGGCTCTATATATATATATACGATCAGCAACTACAATACACTACCAGCATGGCCACCTACTGCCTAACATACTACTAAACATATGCGGTACTCACGTACCTACTCCAGCGGTGCCTACTGACTACAGGTGTACTAACAGACAGTACTCTGCAATACAGCGGTTACCTACTGACCATACAGCGTGTACATTACTGACATACAGCTTGTCCTACTACTGACATACAGCGTGTACCTACTGACATCAGCGTGTAACTACTGCTAACATAAGCGTGTACCTACATACATGCTACACATACAGCGTGTTTACACCGTACTACAGTCAGCTGTGACCTACTGACATACAGCGTGTACCTACTCTCATTACTAGCGTGTAATCTACTGCATAACTTACAGATCTGTACCTACTAACATAAAACATGTATCTACTGCTAACATACAGCATGTAACCGTACTGCTACACATACAGCATGTGCCTACTGACTAACAAGTGTGTACCTACTAACATACAGCGTGTACCTACTGACATCGCGTGTACTACTGCTCTACAGCGTGATCTACTGATACATACAGCGTTGCCCTTACGTGTAGTACTAACATACAGTCGTGGTACCTACTAACATACAGACGGTAGTTTCACCGCTACTGATTAAGCGTGTACCTACTAACAACAGCGTGTACCTACTGACTCAGCTGATACCTACTAACATCACGTGTACCTGACTAAACATTACCGTGTTACCTACTAGACATACATACGTTAACCTACTAACATACAGTGTGTACTGCTACTAACATACAGCGTGTAACCTACTAACATACAGCTTGTACCTACTAACGTACAGCATCGTGCTCTACTGCTAACATAGAAGTTGTACTCTAACAACAGCATGTATCGACTAATGTAATCATACACGCGTGTACACTAACATACAGCTGTTGTACCTACTAACATACACGTTGCTACCTACTAACTCAGCGTTACCTAACTGACATACAGCGTGTATCCGACTAACATCAGACTTTACCGACTGACATACAGGGGTACCTAGCTAACATACAGCTGTACCTACTACTAACATTAATCTATCTAGCAACATACAGCGTGTACCTACTACTAACCGTGTACCGAACATAAACACAGCGTGTACCTACTGCAACTACAGCTGTACCGACTAACATACAGCGTGTACCTACTAACATACAGCGTGTACCTACTAACATACAGCATGTATCTACTGCTAACATACAGCGTGTGCCTACTGATAACATACAGCGTGTACCTACTAACATACAGCGTGTGCCTACTGATAACATACAGCGTGTACCTACTAACATACAGCGTGTATCTACTGCTAACATACAGCGTGTACCTACTAACATACAGCGTGTATCTACTGCTAACATACAGCGTGTACCTACTAACATACAGCGTGTACCTACTAACATACAGCATGTATCTACTGCTAACATACAGCGTGTGCCTACTGATAACATACAGCGTGTACTTACTGACATACAGTGTGTATCTACTGCTGACATACAGCGTGTACCTACTGCTGACATACAACGTGTACCTACTGATAACATACAACGTGTACCTACTGCTAACATACAGCGAGTATCTACTAACATACAGCGTGTATCTACTGCTAACATACAGCTTGTACCTACTGATAACATACAACGTGTACCTACTGCTAACATACAGCTTGTACCTACTGATAACATACAAAGTGTACCTACTGATAACATACAGCGTATATCTACTGCTAACGTACAAAATGCTAAGACGTAGCATCAGGACCGACTTAGAAGATCACTGGTCACGATGCAGTGTGAGTGCTTATGTTTTTACTAACATACAACACGTAGCCTGAGGACTTGCAACACTTTTTAATACTGTGTGTGTATGTTCATGTCTAAATACTACAGGCTGTGCTTCTACCACCTCAACTTTAACAGCTATCATGTATATTTTCCTTATATTCCATGTTTTCTATATAGCAGCGACTCCTCGTGCCAAAGTTCACTTTTATGTTTTATTGCCTTATCTGTATAAACATTCCCTCTGTTATTTCTTGTATATAATCTCTGTAAAGCACTTCATACATAGCTGGCGTTATATAGATACAAATACTAAATAAATACAATACCATGCCCACACTGACTCACTCACTCACTATTATAATGGCAGTTAAAGTCAAATTAATTTCCTTAAAAATGTAAGTAAAAATGTCAACTAATTACCTGTGTTTCTCTCTGACACGCACATCTGCTGCTGATGTTGCTGCTGATTCAGCCCTTAAATATCACAAAAACTTACAAAGAGGAATAAGCATTTCCTAATCTCAAGGGAAGAGCAAGAACCCAGCTCCCTGAGGCCACTCGCTGGAGTCAGGACTGATAAAGCACTATTTCAACTTTTCAAACCATGAGATCGGCAGAATCTTTCATCTAGGACAGTGGTTTTTAACCTTATAATGTGAAATTGTAGGGAACTCCAACCCTCTCTTCCTCCCTGTTCGTTCCTCTTTCCCCCCTTCCGTTCCTCTTCCGCTCTTATACTTCCCGTCCTTCCCTCTTCCCCCACCTGTCTCTTCCTCTCTTACACTCATGCAAATATGGACAGGCAAACAAAGAGTTAACCCACCAGGTGCTCAAGAAGTTAAAGATAGTTGCTGAATCTTTAGTAGTTCAGTATATGGAATAGGTCAAGGCACATTCACATATATTGAATTTGTTTTATTTCTGGTCCCATTTTTATCTGTACATGTCTTTTCTGATGTATGTATGTCACTCTTTGCACCTGCTGCTCATCGGCTGATGGGCAAAACCCACAGGTGTTTAGTGTTGGACATGCTATATCAAGACTTCCGGTTTACTGACGGATCACTCTTTGACAAAGGCCTGCTGGGCTGAAACACGTCAGAGGATCCGTCAGTACTACATTTTGGGGCAATAAAGTTTTTTTAGTCACCATACCAGCCTTCCTCTGATCTCTCACTACGGCTGTGCATCGCGTCTTCCTCCGGTGGGAGGAGTTCCTGTTTGTCCCTCTTACACTCACCCTGTCACGGGAGACCAATGCTTTTAACGCCAAAATACCCGGATCCTTTGATTGAGCAAAGCAAGAGATAAAATAAATTGTAATTTATTTACAGAATTAACATACACAGCTTGATTTACAATTACAACAAAAATACACTTACTAGTTACGCTGTTAAGTCTGGTTACAGGATGGATCCTGAACTCCTTCCTGATGGGCTGCAGGGTTTTTATGCACTAAACAGTCCTATCCATAACCCATGCAGCCAATCTACTCCGTGGGAATAATTCCTTTCCCCTGTCACGGAGGTGCCACTACTTTGCAAACCTGGCAGAGGGGCTTCTCAGTCTGCTCTGGGCATGTGCCAACTTTGCACCTTGGCCGCTTAGCATATGAGGCCCGTTCCCTCTACCTGGCGCCGCTCAGTCTAGGCACAGCAGCCATTTGCCAGGATGGCTTATTGATATTCTCTTCCTTTCCCCCTCCTTGCTAACAAAAGGTTTAACACTTCCATATCCTGGACTGCCTTTGAAGCTTAGAGGGCAGAGTAGCCACACTGTTTCTGGCGTGTTAGATGAAAATCCCATATGCCTAACATGTTGGTTCAACTAAAATAGTGGGACTTTAATTAATCCATTTTTTATATAACTCTATAAAAATTGCACGACATGATAGTGTTACGCTGGTGCTGCCCGCAGACCAGACCCGTCCCCTGAGCTGAAGGGGGAAGTGGTAATACACGCACCCGCAGCAAAGGGAGTGTGTCCGGAGTGGTATGAAGCGTTGCCAGGCCAGGTGTAGTTAGGTAGACAATACTTGCCGGTACCGGTTGTAGAGATAGAGTGAAGGATGCCTTGCCAAAGTCAGGGAGTGGAGATAGGTCGTTGTCCAAGCCGTGTTCAAGGGGTTACCAGAGTGAGCGTTGTCCAAGGAGTGCCGAGATCGAGAGCCAGAGGGGGTAGTCGTACAAGCCGCGTCAGAACCTGTGAAAACACTGAGAGAATCCAGAAGTACTTCCCTACCGAGGAATGTCGAGCAAAGACTGAGAGCAGAGAGGAGCTAGATAAAGCAGGAAGGTCCAATTAGGAACGGAGGCGGGACAGGACAACCAGCCAGGACAAATACCTTTATTAAGGGCCTGGGTACCCCTTCACCATCACACACCCCTCTCTTCCCTTCTGACACTCCCCCCTCTTACACTCAACCACTCTCTCTCTTCCCCTCCTACACCCCGCTGCTCTCTTCCCTGTCTCTCTTCCCCTCTGACACTCCCCAGTCTCTTTTCCCCTCTCTCTCTCTCTCTTCCTCTCTGACGCTCCCCCTCTCTTCCCATCCTCCACTCCCCCCTCCTCTCTCTCTTCCCCTCCTCCACTCCCCCCTCTCACACTTACACACACACATACACACACCTACCTTTACTCCCATACTACGCTGCTCCCTCCTCTGGTCGAACCCAACTTCCGGTCTGACCGTAGGAGTGAGGTGATTGAAGTGAATGTCGGAGAGCCGCCACCATGCCACTGCTTGGGATCCGGGGAGATGCTGAGCCACAGGGTCTGCAACAGTTGGGACAGTTGTCCCAGCCCTGCCCCCCTCCCACCCTGTTGGCCACGGAACTCTTGAGGTGTGCCCATGGAACTCTTGAGGTGTGCCCAGAGAATCCTTGAGGTGTGCCCACAGAACCCTTGAGGTGAGCCCAGGGAACCCTTGAGGTGAGCCCAGGGAACCCTTGAGGTGAGCCCAGGGAACTCTTGAGGTGTGCCCATGGAACTCTTGAGGTGTGCCCAGGGAACTCTTGAGGTGTGCCCAGGGAATCCTTGAGGTGTGCCCAGGGAATCCTTGAGGTGTGCCCACAGAACCCTTGAGGTGAGCCCAGGGAACCTTTGATGTGTACCCATAGAACCTTGAGGGGTGCCCATGGAAACCATTGGTGAAAATTACTTATCTAGGTGATTGTTAGCAGTGGTTTTCAATCAATATAAATCTGTCGAATAAACAATGATCACGATTCTTCTGTGTTGTATTCATATATTTAGGATACAAGCTATTCTAAGTAGGTTCTATAACTTACTGCTTAAAACGCTGTAATATTGACCGCCGGGTAAATTGTGTTCAGTGAGGTGCAAAAGAGATCGGTAATCATTGACAGTGTTGTGGGGGCAACTGAGGAATTATACACTGGCGACACACTTTATTCGAGCTTGGCTAGTCCCACGAATTCGGGTATACCCGGGTGTATTGAGGTTTGTGACTGTTTTCTGCCCGAGTGCATTGAGTTATTTTCCAAGCAGGGATTGAAGCATTTTATTCCCGCTGGCTGCAATACTGCACAGTATATATATATATACTGCATTACAATTCATGAATTTATGCCATCTGGTAGACACGCGAAGCATTGCAGCCTATTAAATCCTAATCATTATCATTTAACAGATCAGCCGCCCATCAGCCAGGCATGAACCCAGGCTGGGAAGGCAAATGCAACGGGGCTTGTCAGAGGTGAGGAGTGGCGCATTCCAGGTATCTGCCAGGTACATACCGGGTATTTGCTCGAATAAAGTGTGTCGGTGCAGTATACTCCCGTTATAGGCTCCTAACAGAGTTGGTAGGGGCTAATACGTTAAGGGAATGCAAACATGTTTGGGATAGAAATAAGGTGATCCAGAATACAATGGAAAGTCAAGGATCAAATAGGGTAGGGGTGCGCAAACTGGGGGTGCAGATTTTTCAGGGGGTGCGTGGCGGTTGCAGAGGCCCTGCGCTCCTCCACCAAGGCATTTAAATTCCTTCCCGAGGGATCACGTGAGGCCTCTGCAACGTCCCTTACCTTGCCTTCGGCGATGCATTGCCATGGCAACGTGATGTCATGTGATCCCGCTGCATCATTTGATGCCGAAGACAAGGTAAGGAGGGGGGCATAAGCAGGGGGGGGGGGGGCGCAGCTGAAAATAAGGTCTGGGGTTTAACAGCAGATGGGAAAATGGGCAGGCATGGTGGGCTAAGGGGGTACAATCTGGAAAGGGTTCAACCCAGCGTCTTGTCCTGGCTCAAATGTCCTGCCATAGGAATGTGCACTGTATACCCCACACACATTAGGCTGCGCTTATAGTGCCGGCAACGGTGATGTCACGCTGCGGTCGCTGGAAAAATCAAATTGACTTGACTTCCAGCAATCGCGCCCAAGCCATCACTCCGTCGCATCGCTTCTACTATAAGCGCATGCGACGGCGTCAATACATTTGTTTTGCCGCGACGTTTCATTGCCGGCACTATAAGCGCAGCCTTAGGGTCAATAACCGGAACCAGATCTTTGTGAATATATGTTCGGTCCACTCTGGTGACCACTTATCCAGAAGCATACAGCTCATTTATCCAGTCTGGGACTCGTATTGGCGATCGGGGCTTAGTCTGGCGAATTACCCATTCTGAGCACTTCCAGCAATGGGGTCCAAGTCCAGGAAAAGCTGAATCCTTCCTCAGCTGGGGGCTCCTATCTGCCTGAGGTTTAGTAGATGGCAGGATTGGACTGGATGCATTCTTATGGGGGCTCATGCCTCCCGTTGGTTGGCTCTCCAGACAGAAACTTTGCACCCATGCACAATGCCACTGTTCTACTCTCTTTGCAATGCTCTATCCCACTTCAAACACCAACTGTAACTGGGTGTATTCAAGGTTGTGTTGTAGATGCAGTGGCCTAAAATGAGCCTCTCTTCAGAGCAGCCTTTATTGCAGCACAAACATATTTACAAAATTCAAAAACTACAAATAAAATGATGCGGTTGGTGTTACCTTGCATGTCCTGCCTAAATACTCTGTCCGATCCTTACTCACATCTGTGGTTTCCAGTCCTCTCTAGATCTATAATCAGTTTGGCAGAGTTTCCCTAGGCATTCTCTCTCAAGGGTTGATCACTCTGTGCTGTTCTCTGTCTTTTTATGCCTTTTTATGCCAGTGCCTAATCAGCACTCACTGCAGTACGCTTGTGCTGTGCTCCCAACAGCCCAGCACCCTGCCAATTAACCCCCTCACTGCCACACTCCTACTATTCTCTCTATATATATAAGCCCTCAATGGGTGATCTCATTAATACCTTTGGCTTCACCTATCTCTATGCTAATGACATAACTATATCCACCTGCACCTGACCTTACACCGGCAGTCCAATCAAAGATTTCGGATCAGCAATCTCTGCCTGGATGGCCCTCTGTTGCCACAATCTAAGACATATCTAGCTTCTCCTACTCTATCCCCAACCAGGCCCCATTGTTCCCTTCTCCATTTCAGTCAGTAACACCCCTTTGCAGTGTGCTGTCTCTGAGTCACATTCAACTCCTCCCTCCCTTTCTCCCCTCATATAAATGCTACTACTAAATCGTGACATTTCTTTCTCCACGACATTGCTAAGATACGCCTCTTCCTCTGTTCCTTGACTACTACAACACTAATGCGTGCCCTCACTCTCTCACGTATTGACTACTGCAACATTCTTTAATCTGGCCACCCTGTCTCACACATGTCTCTATCTATTCAAAATGCTGCAGCTCAAATGATCTCCTGCTCTTTGAGACGTGTATCTGCTTCTGACCTCCTGAAATATCTCAGCTGGCTTCCTATTTATCTATATACACGTATGGTTTACCCCCGCTACAGCTTAACTATAGAGCATGGGAAGTGGTGCTGTAAGGGGCATATAACTTAGTACACGGTGGACAGACAGAACCCCTATTAGTAGCACTCTGATCCAGTATGAAATGGTTGATAGTATTAAATAACTTTATAAATGAACATATCGTTAAAATTTGGGTTTAAACAATGATTAAATGTACCAAGTGACTTACTCTATGAATATGTATATCCAGATGAGTTACAGGGTATATTAATGTCCAGTGTTAGGAGAATTCACTGGCCTAGTAGTCCTCTATAGAGTGGGTTAGCTAGGGTTTTTGTGGAAGTAACGGTCAGTTAGAGCCACAAATGTAGTGCCTGTCAATTTAATACTAGTGTATCTAGGTCTTAGTGCACCTGTGTTGTGTTCCTAGCCCAACTTATGTAGAATGTAAGATATAACTACATCTACATAAGTTGGTGCTAGGAACACAACACTAGGTGCACTAAGACCTAGATCTGTTCCACCGCATCTATAATGTTCTACTAGCTGCAGTATAAAAACAGCATAGTACAGGTCTCATTCACTAGTGCACCTACTAGTATTAAATTACAGGGGCACTACATTTGTGGCTCTAACTGACCGTTACTTCCACAAAAGAACCCTAGCTAACCCACTCTATAGAGGACTACTAGGGCCAGTGAATTCTCCTAACACTGGACATTAATATACCACTGTACACTCATCTGGATATACATATTCATAGAGTAAGAATCACTTGGTATCATTTAATCATTGTTTTAAACCCCAATATTTTAACGATATTGTCATTTAATAAAGTTATTTTAATACTATCACCATTTCATACTGGATCAGAGTGCTACTAATAGGGGTTCTGTCTGTCCACCCTTCCTATTTATCTAAACTACTACATTCTCCTCATTTCCTGTAAGGCTGTATCTCAGCTCTGGTCTCTAATTACACCCCTACTCTGCTCCTACGTTCCACCCAAGGGTATCTCATCTTTGCACCTTTTACTTCTGCAGCTCTCTCCAATCTTACCCATGTTTCACTCATCTCTACCTACTTATGGGCTTCTCTTCCACTTAGCCTCCGTTCAGCACCTTCCCTTTCCATCTCTCATCTCATAACTACTCACTCTATACACACCTGACCTCCCTGACTTGTACTTTTAATTAAGGCCTTTTTATGCCTACTGCGTGTGTAAGTCTTTTAGATTGTAAGTTCTTCCGGGCAGGGTCTCCCTTTGCCTTATGTTACCATTTACTTGCTGCTATTATTCCCATGGTTTGTACTTTCTTTCCCCTGTATTGTTATATGCTGTAAAGTGTTGCGTACACTGTTTGTGCTACATAAATCAAATGATACATATATACAAATTGGAGCTGTGGGTAACAGAACAAGTAGTAGTACTGTGTACCCCCCGTTACAATCACACTTCCATCCCTGCCCTTACCCATTCAATATGACAAAACTGAAATAACAGATATATGTCAACTTCCAACAGGGGGATTTGGGGGGAAAATAAAGGAGATCGCATTATATTCCTTTGACATGCACTCGGATTAATGAACTTTTATCATGAACATAGCAGACAATGATGCATCTTATGTTTCCCACTTTACGCTCCTCCCTCTCCTCTCTCAGCTCTACTCCAGACCCTCACAATCTCTGTCAGGAACTACAACTCTGCCCTGTCCTCCTCTCTTGATCTACACTACCGACACGATTTATTCGAGCAGGGCTAGTTCCGCAAGCCGGGGGATGCCCCGGCTTGCTAGCCCCACTCCCTCGGCGTGCCGCGCGTCACCGATGCGCGGTCACGCTTCATCGGGTGCCTGCGCCCTCTGCGCGCATGCCCAGGGCTCCCCGAGGGAGCCCTGGTGTGCCGTGATATTTGGGACGGCGGTGGGGGGTTCCGGGGGGCCCGGCGGACCCGGAGAGGCGAAGGAGAAGCCCCGATCGGAGGGCCGCTCCTCCGAGGCTTCGGCGCGCGTTCGGGACACCCCGGCGCGCGCCCGGTTACTGTCGCGGCCGAGACCGGGCAAATGCTCGAATAAACTCGGCCGCGACAGTACATGCCCCGCTTTCTATCTGCCGTTCTCGCCCTTCTAACCCCAGACCCTGGCTACGTTCCCACACGCGCATGCTGCGTTCCTCCACTCGCTCCTCTGAACCCCTCTGGAGGAAATCTCACACTCTCGCAGACTTCCTTTACTACAAATTTAAGCTGTCCTGTTTCAACTCTGCCCTCTCTCAGGTTAATGAATTAATAGTAGGTGAACCCCGCTACTGCTAGTTTAAACAAGATATGTATAGGGGTACGGTGCTGAGGGTAGTGAATCAGTAGAACAGCGGAGATGCCAGATCCCTAACTTAAGCACTCAATACCCTAAATGAAGTATGACACTAATTAAAACTACATCTTTAATGTTTATCTAATTAAAATAATGGGATTTAAAATCCAAGAAGGAAGGACAGACATATATAATCCAGAAATTGGAGTGTATATGACACTCCGGATTATAGATTGATGTGAACAGTTGAGAGGAATTAAATCAAGTGTTCAAGGGAGGGAGCTGGTATGCAGATTTCCCTTAATGAGAGTTCTAAGGTGGAGCTGAGATGAGGAGATGGTGCAAGCTCTTCCCTAATATGTGCAAGTGTCGCTCAGATGTCAGAATTTATACATTAACTTGCTGGCAATAAATAATGTAGCTAACAGATACCCAAAACGGTGTGGCTATATGAATGCCTGTGCACATATTCATGAATGTGCTCGACCGTTGGGTACTGTTACAACAGGTAGATATAGGCAATATTTAATACCACTCAAAGGACAGTGCAATGACTGAGATAGGGTGAAACAAATGCTCACATGAATAGAACCAACTGCCTGATACCTAGAAACGGTGTGGCTTGTTGGGTATGCCTGTGCACGTATTAATGAATGTGCTCGACCGTCAGGTACTGTCTAAATTATGATCTCAAACAGGTAAATAATACCACTGCATGAAGGTATACTAAGTCGGGTAAGTGCTGCGATATAGCGGTATGTGTACCTTGTAGACGCTACCGTGAATGCCAATGAAGATGTTTGCAACAAAATCTCCTTACTCTCAGCCCACCGAGTGAACTCAGAAACTCTGGCCCGATACAGGAGGGTGTGTGCAATCAGGGGTTTTGTAGCCTTGAGAAAGCGTTTCTCACGCGAAACGCGCGCGTCGGCACCTCTCACGTGCATGCGCACGGTCAGCACTAACGTGGCAGCCTCACATCTCGCAGAGCGAGTAGCTGCCAGACAGTGCGCCTGCACACACCCTCCTGTATCGGGCCAGAGTTTCTGAGTTGATTTAATTCCTCTCAACTGTTCATATCAATCTATAATCCGGAGTGTCATATACACTCCAATTTCTGGATTATATATGTGTGTCCTTCCTTCTTGGATTTTAAATCCCATTATTTTAATTAGATAAACATTAAAGATATAGTTTTAATTAGTGTCATACTTCATTTAGGGTATTGAGTGCTTAAGTTAGGGTAATTGCATCTCCGCTGTACTACTCTCTCAGGTTAAACAAACCTACTTTTCCCATAGGTTTAACGTCTCCCGCCTTAAACCTTTCTCCCTGGCTGCCCCACACCTCTGGAATGCGCTTCCCCTCAACGAAGCATACAGGTAGCTCAGTGGCTGATACTATACACCTCATACATAAAGCTTGGCCCCCTGCAGACGCACTTACCAGAACACCCTCCTACTGTCTCTGTACATTCCTCCGACTTACCGATTAGATTGTAAGCTCTTCGGGGCAGGGACTCCTTTTCCTAAATGTCACTTTTATGTCTGAAGCGCTTCTTCCCATTGTGTTATTTTGTATTATTTGTTATTTATATGATTGTCACATGTATTACTGATGTGAAGCGCTATGTACATTAATGGTGCTATATAAATAAAGATATACATACATACATACATACCTACATACAGTATATACAGATACATACATACATTAGAATTGGCTATCTTACGACTTAGTCATTTAAAGTTTTATGTTGCAGTTGTCAGAGACATCCACTGGGAGGCGCCAATGTCCATCAAGTTACCTGCTATTAGCATGTACAGAAAGAAGCTGTTCAATAGGAGCTTGTTAGGTGTCCAGTATGTTTTACAGAAAGAAGCTGCTAAGATTTGTGTGAACGTTCCAGAAGTTTGCAGAACCAGCTAACACTTTGGCAGTGAAAAGTTCCAGAGAAATGGCCCAACTTTTTCACAATTCGCTATTTCGCTTTTTCTTAAAGTGGGGAAAATAGCAGCCCATCGACTTTTTAAAAAAATGCAAGTTTCATCGAATTTCTAAAGCAAAAGTAATGAAAATAAATCGGATGTGCAGTGCCCATTGCGTTTTTAGCGTTAACCTTGTGGCGAACCTTTGGATCGGGGCAAACTTTTTATGTCGAGCTAAAAAGGGTGACATTTGCAAAGTGCGGTTAGGTGTGCGACAAGTTTGCGCACCTGTACTTGCATGTACTGTATATTCGTATTAATAGACTTGTTTACATGTGTAACCATATATATGTAGCCAAGAGCCCCTGGCTATAGCCTTCCACTGGCCTCAACACTATACGTCCTGATAGGCCTAGCCTGCAGTTGCAGCCTGGATGGGTACTATGTTGCCTTATCCAGGGGTAGTGAAGAGGTGAAGGTCATTAGGAAGCGCAAGGTCATGTAAAAACAGAAGAAAATTCCCTGATGGTGCAGTATTGTGAAAAGAGATTTTGTTACAGTCTGCACTATGTCCGTTGATTATTAACTTAAGGTCTGTCCAGCACTTAACATTCCACTTACCTGTCTTACGGTCCAACGGGCTTGCCACACATAAAGAAACCTTTATGGAACATTCCCTTCCCCCCGCCCTTCGACGACCCCTCCCCCCCCAGCCCTTCGGCGGCCCCTCCCCCCCCACGCCCTTCGACGCCCCCTTCCCAACCCAGGAAAGAAAACCCCCCCGTCACCCCCTCCCCCCCCCGCCCTTCCACCTCCAGCTCCCTGCCCTTCCACGCCCGGGCAACGCCGGGTATATCAGCTAGTCCCCCTATAAATCTCAGAGATTAAGCCTCTTTGATACCTGCCTTTACTGCATAGTGTTTCGAATCTGGTGGGTGGGGGAAATTTGGAGTTCTGCGAGCGAGGATAGCAGAAAAATATCTAATTTGTAGGTATTTGAATGGTGAGGGTGTTTTTGCTTGGTATTTGTCTCGTACCTCTTTAAAGGTTAGGATCAAGAGAGACGGTCTTTTAATAATGAAAAACAGTGACAATAGCGCTCTAACAAACCCAAGATAAAATATGATATATATATAACCACTAATGAAATAATGAACGTGAATAATAAAACAATATTATAATAAACACACGTGCCTCATAAAGTGCATATAGTGAAAAGGACTAGAAACAGACTACAAACCTTTACTAAAGACTGTTCCACTTGTCTTTTCTCAGATGATCTTTCAAAAGGTCGGGAGCTTGTCTGTAGCTAAATAGAAGGAAACATATAGTGCATAATGTTAACAGTGAATGGGTGCAAAATAGGTAAAATTGACTACTCACATTCAAGTAATCAAAATCACGACGTCATCCAATTTAAGGGGTGGATGCGCCCTGTGTGATTGCAGCAGCCACCACCTCCAAGGAATTTGTGTATTCCCTATTAGAATTTTTTACCCTCTACACAATATGGTCTCTCATTTTTTCTTCCTTGGAGGTAGTGGCTGGTGGCTGCTGCAATCACACAGGGCGCATCCACCCCTTAAATTGGATGACTGCGTGATTTTGATTACTTGAATGTGAGTAGTCAATTTTGACCTATTTTGCACAAATTCACTGTTAAACATTATTGCACTATGTAATGTTTTCTTTTAATAATGAAGCCAGGAAAAAAAAAAAGGTAATGAAAGATAATTTTATTCCATTCATCACAGGTTTTAATCGTGAATCCTACAAGATAAAACAAATAATTAAAAAAAACATTGGCATATTTTAAAGGGGGATCCAGTTATGAAGGACTTTCTTCCGGAACAGCCGCAGGTGATATTCACAAGGGCAACAAATTTTAAGGACACCCTTGCACCAAGTGCTCTAAAGAACGTACTAAACCCAAAAGGTTAACCTCTTATCTGCCTGAGCAGGGTAGTACTTAAAGAGTTAATTCAAACAACATTCGAATCCCTTCTCTGTTGGAGCTGGGCAGTTACTGTAGCTTTCTGCTGGTTCCCCCTGGGCTGCAATACTACACACATGCTGTAATATAACATCGCTATAACATGACACAGGGGGTCTCCACCTCTCTCTCCCCCCTTTGCAAGCTTTGCAGCCATACTGTTATCCTCTGCCTGGGTTCTGAGCCAGGTTTTTGGGGGGAGCTTTTACCTTGACAATTACAACCCTATATCTCCCCCTGCTGTCAGGTTCGTGTTAGTGCCTCAGGATACCCAATTGATACAGTTTTAATCAAATGTGTATTTTTTTTTAACTATAACTATTGTTAGTAAATATCAATTATTAGTGTCACATTATTCATGATCGCCACACAGGGAAAATAATAAAAGTCAGCTCCGATGACTCATGCACCAAAGCATGAAAAACCCAGATACTTAAAATATTAATTAATGACCAGCTGTAAAAAGCAAGTAACAGGCAGCAAAGTTTGATTCATTCGATATTTTATTTGGGGGTTTTAGCTGGACAACAATACACCCCTGGGTGAATCCACCCAAATCCGTTTCCTGTATTTTTTCACATTTCTCCTCCAAAATTCGTTTCAAGTTGTAAAATCCGCATACGGATTTGGTTGGTTTTAATCTGCGCGGATTCATCAAAAACCGCCATTGGATGCCACACGTGGGCGGATTTGTAGAATCCAATCCGCGGATTCAGCAACGCATTGGCGGATTCCTAAAAAATCGTCAATGGATTGCTGACTCAGCTTATTGGATTTTACAAATCCGTCCACGGGCTGCGCAATCCGCGGAGTGTATTGGCACTAATAATAATAATAATAATAATACGCAAAACCCGAATCGCCCTGTTTGAGATTGCTGCGCAGAAATCCGCGGATCAAAGGAACCGTCCGAACCGCTGCAGATCCAAATTCCGCCCATCTCTACCCTGGACCCAATTGGCAAAGAAACCGGTGACTTCTACTTCATATCCTTCCTGAAACAGGTTAGGCAGGTAACCGCATCGGAACGCCAACAATCGTTACCATCAAAGATATGCGCGTTCCTGTCCTTGGGCAAACAGAACGTGTCTTTCTGCTCCCATGGGAATGTAAACTTCTCAAGAAAAGATTAGGCCAACTCAGCTGTTGTTAAACACGGGCTTTGTGCTACACAATCTAAAGTATTCTTGTAACATATTTTAAATGTGTCAAACCACACAGTGGAACTATGTGTCCACAGAAGGTGGGGAGATACCTTCCTTGTAAATTGCCTTATCTCCATAATCTGCTTAGAGTGCAGCTCAGAAGAGAAGGCGTGCAGGCAGCCCAACGCACCCCTGCCTCTAAAACAATAACCATTGTTCCCTCCTAGGTGGGAAGCAGGGGGTCTCCGGAGCTGAACTGCACCCATGCCGGCTCTGGGGACCACCTGCTCCCCGAGATTCTTACATCGGAAGTTGATGCCGGTGTCTCGCTTCTGTTTAGAGGAGCAATCCATGCAATATCCTACGTGTTTTTATAAAAATAAATAAATCAGTTCTGTAGTATTAGATAATACTTAGTCCATTTTTTTATGTACGTGTTACTTAGGGACAGTTTGGCAACCTACCACTCACAGAGGAGGAAAGAGGAGCACAAGGCCTGACAAATAATGAACGTTATCATATAAAGATGTGTGAGGGTATGTAATATCTGAGCCACTGATTGAGCCACCCGTGCTGAAGCTGGGATATCCTGTAAACCTGACCTGTTGGTGGGTGTTCAGAACCCTGCCTTAGGCTGAGTCCATGGTGACTCAGTCCGTGCCGAGGCGCGCTGCGGCTGAGGGAAAGCGGTGCTTTCCCTGGCCTTGGTTAGCGCGCCGTCTGGGGGCGTGTCGGGGGGGCGGGCCAGTGACGTCACGGAGCTGGTTCGCCCTCATTGGGTGAACCGCTCACGTGACCGTCCCTGCGCTCCTGTGAGCGCGAAAATGTAAAATTTTCATAAGACTTACGCTCCCGCACGCTTGCGGAAGCGTAAGCGAGCCCCTGCTAAAGCCGCTCTCATTGCGGCTGCAGGGGCTCACTGCCGAGCAGCAGCGCGCCTCAGCACGGGTCAGCGCATAAGCGCACCCATGCCCGAGGCCTTAGGTTGATATACGTTCCCCTTGGGTACTGCTACTTACTTGTGTCTAGTATTATTACTTTGTTACTGATTCTCAGTACAGTTCCAGTTTCTCTGTCCTGCTGACACCCACCTAATCTCTTTCTCTTATCCTCATTGTCCCTTCTGATACAGACCCAGTTCCTCCTTATCTGAGAAGACTTTAACTTCTCCATTTTAACCATTTAAGATGCTTTTTTAAAGAGGACATCCAACCGATGCGGTTTTTGATTTTGAAATGTATTTGAAGCCGGGGGTCTCCGAAGCTGAACTGCGTTAATTTCAGCTCCGGGGACCCCCTGCTTCCCGGGATAATTACCTCTGTAGGCGGCGCCGGTAGCAGCTCTGGCTGGACTTGCTCGGGTTCTCGTAATGGTGGCTTTAAAGCTCCCGTTTCACATGGCCAATAGGAAGCCATGACATCATCCATTGCAGTTTATTATTGGCCGGCGTGATCGGGACCTTTAAACAGCACCGAGATACCCCAAGGAGGGAAGAAACTCGGGAAGAGGTGGTTCGGCTGCAGAGACCCCTTGCTTCAATCATATATATGTACAGTAGGGCCCCGCTTCTCGGCGCTCCGCTTTTCGGCGATCCCCTGGCACCGAGAAGGGGGACGCCATCTTGGATTCTCAGTCGCGCATGCGCAGAACGGGCGGTTGCGCCCGGCGCGCATGTGCAGACCATAGGTTGCGCTCGCATACTGTAGTTTGCGAGCGCAGACCATAGGTCGCCCATGCGCAGAACGGCGAAAATGCCGATTTGCGCACGCAAACAACTGAAAAACACCGTATCCGCTTTCCAGCGATTTTCACTATATGGTGGGCCCCTGGAACGGAACCCGCCGTATACCCGGGGCCCTCCTGTATATACAAAATACATAGGTTGGACTGGGCCTCTAAAATGTTCACGACATTGTTGCATGATTCTATTGCCTAGCAACAACAGAGGCGCAGTTTGGCGCTGTAACTTTCCTGCGAATACAGTGGGGTGGGATGGGGTTTGGGGGGGTGTATTTTAAGTCTGTCTGCTTTCTTTGTAATTCTTGACTTTTACCTGCCATGTTATGGCCCTCCAGAGGACCGGTCAGCATCTCACTGAACAAAATGACCATCTGATTAGCCTTAGAAATCTGCAAGTGCTATCTTTAGACTGAGCATTGTCCTCCGTTATGTGACAGGGTTTGGTCTTTCAGTCTGCAGGGAAGACATGGCTCTCTCTCACCACCTGGACAACTCCCCTCCTCTACATCCTCTCTCCCTCTCATCTCTATCTCTTCTCTCTCTCTCTCTCAGCGTCCACTCTCCCCATTCATTTGGGGCCCTGACTTACATTTGTTTCCTGGGCCCAACTTTCTTCTAATCACGCCGTAAATTACTGAAAAATTTAAATCCTTAATGGAATGTTTAAAAGCATCAAGAACGGAAAACACGAACTCAAACTGATAATACACTTTGACACTAAAACGAGGACTTCATGGTGATATGGGGTTTTTAACCCACTACCATATTTTTTTGGGAATGTTTCTCCCTACCTCTCTGTCAATTTTACTATTAACCAGCGTCACATGGCGTGGCAGCAGCACGAAAATATACATTTTCATGTATTTGCTTTGATCTGCCGTGCCACTGCTCACAGCCGTGCACGCGCGTCTCGACTGTATCAACGTCAGCCTCCCACCGCCAATTGTAATTGACGCGCGCGTGCACGGTAGCAACACGTGCGCACTATATTACAGGCCTTAATCAGTGTTGCTGAGCTGAGGAAGAGAGGAGAACTCTCGAAAGCGTATTTTATATCTATTGTTAGTCCAAATAAAAAAGGTATCACCTAATACTGAAGTACTCATTTACTCTGCACTATCGCGACTGGACTAACACGGCTATTTGTACTTAATTCTAATATTTTAAACATCTTTTCTACAGATTGTACTCAACAAAGGTAAAGCAAACACATATCTTATATATCAAAACAGCCCCTCAGATCGTATTCTGGGCGGCAACAGCAGATTTGCTTTAAACAATTATCAGCACGGCTTTGGGCTGCTTACTTATTAGAAGAATATGCTATTCGTAGCAAGAAGAAAAATCTTTCTGGAGCTTATCTGAGTGGATGCTTCTAGCTCAAATAATGTATGTATGTAGGAAACAAAGAAAGTGTTCCCAGCACTCAATAGAAAATATGCGTAGAGATGACACTGAGTTAAATGCAAAAAATATATATTTTTACTATCAAAAAATTAATACAGATCTGGCAAACGATATGCAATGGACAATGATGCTATTCTAGTCTATATAGTCTGACCACAAATGGTATCCAGATAGCACACTGCGTGTAATAGGCAAAAAAGGAAGGGAGGTAAGGTAAAACAAGGAAGTAGGGAGAGGGGAATAAAATGGGGAAATGGGGGGGCAATGTTTCGGGGCTCCTAGCCCCTTCTTCTGGTCTGTTCCCAGAGACCAAACCGATCCTGGTACTTCCCTTATCCCATCCATGTCCATAGCGCTTTACAGCAGTTACCCTCGTGACATAATAGGAATAATGCTTCAGACATAAAAGTAACATTAGGGAAAGGAGTTTCTGACCGAAAGAGCTTACAATCTAAGTGGTAACTGGGGAGAACTTACAGAGACAGTATAGGAGGGAGTTCTGGTAAGTGCGTCTCCAAGGGGTCATGGTAGACGCGTGAGAGATGTATAGTATCAGCCAGCGGAGCTACCCGTATGCTTTGTTAAAGAGGTTTAATACAATGAAACAAATACAGTTACTGCCCTGGAAGAAGATCTTGTGTACTCAAACTAAACAGCCCGTGCACACAAGCAGAACACAAATATCCTTGTCACATTTCCAGGAAAGAGGCGAGGAGTGAACCCAAAAAATGGTCATCAACTCAAAGATTAGTAGCCAAAAAACCCCCACATCTATTTCCGCAACCTGTATTGTTTTTCTTTGATGCCTTGCAGTGGGGGTGAGGTAAATGGTGATGTTGTTGCAGGGGTACCTTGAACCCAGTCAAGCCCCTAATGTGGCAAAACTCGCCCCCACCCAGAGCCACACAAATCTGGGTCCCCTCTCCTTTACCTGAGCAGGAAAAACTATTCCGGGGAGAGCATGATGTGCATAAAGCACGTTCCGGAAAGGAAGAGGCAGAGCAATAAATACACGTGTATGTGATTAGAAGGGGGATTGCTCCAAAGACCCAGTTACCAAAATATAAGAAACATACCCCAAAAGAAAGAAAATTGTGACGGTGCTTCTCGTAGGAAATACAATGCGGGGTAGTGAGGTCAGAGGGCATCAACAGTACCTGCTAATCTGCCGGGCACTCGTTTAAAACATAACTTTGAATTCTTGTATATCCTTATTTACCTAATAAATTGTTTTTTTTTGCTCTGCTTGCTATTTTTGTCTATTTCTTAAATGCTGGGGAACACGTATTAATATTTGTCTGATTCGGATGGGCCTGTGGTTGGGGTGGCCTCGTTTCCCGTTCACCACTATTTTGAATATCAATCATCTACAGATCTGCATCCCTTAATCCAGGGTTGCGTAAACTGGGGAGCGCGGCGCTTACAGAGGCGCCACGCTCTTCCCCAAAGCATTTAAATTAAATGCCGGGGATTGTGCGCAAGGCCACTGTATGTTCCCTTACCTGGCGGCTTTTGGCGACGCGTCAAATGAAGCCGCGGGGTCACACGACATTGTGACGTCAGAATGCCAGAGACAAGGTAAGGAGTCGGGGGAAGCACGAGCAGGGGGGGAGAGCAGGCGGAGGAAAAGTTATGCACCCCTGCCTTAATCTGATTGTAGGTCTGGCTGACAACATATTAACAGTTTGTAACTTTTAAGTGTGCTGTAAAAAATAAATAAAATAAATAAAAAAAAGGGATTAAAATGTTAAAAATGTAAATAACACACATAGTGTGATGCCTGAGACAGTATAGGATTGTCCATTATCCACATTTGTTGTAGAGGTGTAATGATGTATAATTTTGCAGTAAATGTGTCTCAATTCAGAGGGTTTGGTAATGGTCTGTCAGTGGTTTCCAACCTTTGTTTGGTTAAGGGACCCTATAATTATATTGTGTTGACCTGATGAAGCTTGTAGCGAAACGTATCGACGTTCTCATTGTTCTTTTCACCTGGCCAGCACTTAGATTGAATTATGAAGTACAAATGTGAGATGGAGGGTCTGCAATTCTACTGTAAAAACATTATAACGTAACCCCGGAGGCGCACAAGGGGCGGTATACAGGCTAAAGGTGGATCAGTTGGTAGTAAGTGAGTGTTGCTGCTGGCTTACTGAGCTGGACCATCGTTGTCCTGAGACTCCTAGCTGATGTGTCCCCGGTCACTGTATCATCCGGTGCTTGGCTATTCCTTCCCCACAACGTGTGGAAGCGACTAAGTGAAGATTAAACCTTGGATAGAGCAGCCCCCCAGGACATCAGCTTATAACAGATCGGTTCAGTCTCTATTAAGTGTTCTGTTTGTGTACCATTCTGTGACCTGCAGTCTTTATTACATGTCGGTCTCTGTTGTCATGCGTGACCTATGTGGTGTATGGGGGTCTCGGACACCTCAGGTATAACGCTGGGGTAGTGAGGCGTAGGGACTAACAGGATCCCCTTATGAGTTCCCCACAACGACCCCACCCAGAACCGGCCACCCCGCACACAGTGACTTTAAATCAATATTATATAATCAATTACCTATACTTACCGGGAGAGGATCAGACAGTACTTTACTCTGAAGATGAGAGGGTGAAAAAGAACACCACTTGTTGCAAAAATAAATAAAACATTTATTGAACAGTACTGGATCTCCTCCAAATAACAATTTGATTCTAAAATAAAATGGTAGGAACAAATCAAATAACACTGAACAATTAACACTTTCCCCTTCCCGTGTACAGTCTGTACACGCCCCATGGAAGCAGATTCTGCTCTCTGTACATGTGGTCTCTATTCTGTGATGCTATATTCACCTGGCCGCGACTAAGTATGGTTATAGCACTATAGGCACCTTGTATGACTCCCTGAAGCTGCTCTGCAATTACTTCCCCTATTTTGATCACTATTTGGCCAGGGGAGCGCTCGCACATTCTGCCGTGAGTGCGGGCAGCTGGGAAGACTTCTAGTGTCGGCGCGTCTGCCAGTGGGTCACCCAAGTGCGACGAGACCAGCGGGTCTGTGATCGGAGCGGTGGTGAGTGTGGCGGCAGAGCCTTGATCCTGGGAGCATACCACGGAGTCTCTATAACAGCCTGACACGGAGGGAGGACAAAGTTGTTCACAACGCTGGTTTACCATCTGCCCTGTCGTGGGTAGGAGTCCAATTTTACATCTACTGGATGAGAGCTCCACAGTCTTTGTTCTCTGTCATATAGACAATTGTTTGTCTTTTTTTATATATATATATATTTTACTATTAAATTGTACCAGTTTATGAGCTATTCTTTGTTTGGTGTTTTAGATTTAGGATTTTAGTCTTGTTGTTTTAGTAGTGTTTCATACATTGGTTAATTATTATTCATTTATATGACTATTTTCTTTTTATTATATTTTTTAGTATTTATTTGTCAGTTTTACACTATGATTGCTTTTTGTGCTTGTTTCCACATGTTGTGAGACATCACTCAAGATTCATCCGGACACAAATTGGACATTTAGGACTGGGCTTTTTGGTCAGAGTTCACTTTTTGGTGTTTCATGGACTTTACATTCTAGGCGCCGGTTATTTTTTGTTTTGGTCTATTGCTGCATGTGTGACTTGTCTGTGTTGGGTTGGGTTGGGTGCTCTCTGCCATGTGTGACCTGGGTTCGGTTGGGTGCTCTCTGCCATGTGTGACCTGGGTTCGGTTGGGTGCTCTCTGCGATGTGTGACCTGGGTTGGGTTGGGTACTCTGTGCCATGTGTGACCTGGGCTGGGTACTCTCTGCTATGTGTGACCTGGGTTGGGTGCTCTCTGCCATGTGTGACCTGGGTTGGGTACTCTCTGAAATGATGAATCCGTTCCAGGACAATATGAGATGCAGCAGGATCGGCGTGCTAACCAGCACACGAGTTTCTCTTTTTAGAACACACAGCGCTCAGACTATTGAAAATACAAGGATTAAGCTACCGTAAGGATATTGAAGAGACTGGGTATAATTGAGTTGTAATGTACTGAGCATGGAGACTATCTACTTTGCATTCAACAGATTCATTCTATGTGATTACAAATTCTCTAACAAACAGTCAGCCAGTGGTGTGTTGTACCTGGCAGTAGAGATGCACAGAGAGAGGTGCTGCATTATGGGTAGACACTGCTTAGTAAATCAGGCCACTGTTATACCTTATACTATTAGAAGTACTAACTGCCGTCACAAGTCATTGTTATATTACTTTCTCTCGGCATTTGTTTATTGCTGTACTCACCTGTTTTTACTTGTGTTAGAACAGGTTTTTTCTTTAATTAATCTCTATTAGAATAAGAAGAGAAAAAAAAAATCCTTTAGAGAAGGTACTCCTAAATACCGGGTGTAAAATACCCATAGAGATATAATTGACTAAGACAAAGTACATTTAATACATATCAATTTTAAAATAATGTAGAAAGGACCTCCATAGAGAGCTGCAAAAGAGGATATCTTAAAATAATACAAATATCTGTGATGTATAACCTAACTAAGTAATTTAAAAGTTATTCATTTTTAAGAGGCAGAATGAAGTGCATCATAGAAGAAAAAAAACAATTATAAAAAGCACAAGATCTGAGGGTGACAAAATCACCAAGATGTGCTGGTCCTAGTAGTGAGACCTAGTACTTAGTTGGAATTTAGAAACATGATAAGCAGAAATAAGCCTGTATATTATATTTGCAGAACAAAAAAAACTCTGGTTTAGAGCTTGTTTGATATGCAAATTGAAAATTGAAAAATGTATTAAATCGCAGGTTGGCTTTTTCCAAGTGCAGTCACCTGGAAGGTGACGGGACGCGAGAGGCTAAGGTGGTGGATGTTTGGAATACACCACCTCCAACCGCGAGACGCGGTCCAGAGTGCAAAGATGTCATGTAGCTGGGTCAGGATAGGAGAGATCAGAAGGTCGTATATACTCGCGTGGTCGGTTGGAGAAGTCGGACCAGTCGTGTGCCGGGCCGGGGTCCAGGAGTAGAGAAGGGAGAAGTCCAATAGCAAGCACGAGGTCAAGGGTCAGAAGGCGGAGGGTCCAGATACAGCCGAGGTCAGAACAGGATACGCAAGACAGCAACAAGGCAGCAGGGTGTTTGAGGCAAACTCAAAGTACATAAACATGGTTTTGCTCAAGCCAGTTTCGCAGTAGTGCTGGCTGAGTATTAAAGGAAGAGGCAGCCAATGGTGGGGCAACCACACAGCTGCAGAGTAAATGAATAATGAGCCCCCCCAAGACATATTCAATCCACTGGTAGGCAGGGGTGGGGAGAAGGAAGGAAGGGTAATTGGCGATGGAGTTAACTCCTCGTGTGCCCATGGTAGTGCGGCGCTTGCGCATAGCCTGCGTTGTGGTGGCGCCTTACCAGTGACATCAACGGGGCGGAGCCTGAGATCTGTGCTTGTCCCCAGCCTGGTAGAGAGGTGCGCATCAGCCTCTTTGTCACGAGACGCGTCGTGGGCTAAAGCGCGGGACCAACCTGGTAAAGTGGCGCGGGTCACCCGTCACGGAGGCGGGACCGATTGACAATCCCCACAGCTTGCTTGCGAACTGCAGTTATAACTGTAATCCCTAGAGCAGTGGAGGGAACACCCATTTTGTATCAACCAGTAGAGCGAGGTAGCCATGTTTGTTCATCTTTTTATTTAATGCACTGGCCTCAGTAACTCATAGCCCTCAGTATATTATTACTTTGTGCTTTCAAAGTTACAATGAATAAATAGATTATCCTTGAGTATAGTTAGTAGTCAATGTGCACTGCTAGCTACCAGTTGGTTTAGCTCACACTGCTAGAGCTGTAGCTTAGAAAAGCAGTGGTTGTGGGTTCTAGTCTTGTTGGGTATGACACCTTTACAGTCATTAGGTTGGTTGCCTTAGGCTTATCAACTCTTATAGTTGGTATGGAAATCCTTCTAGGAAGTGTGGGATGGGACTCATTTAAATATACTTGCATAACTATTAGCATATCTCCAGGAGTGTTCCTTCAGCACAGGAAAGTCTCCCTATTATTGTGGGCTCTCTCTCCCTCTCCCCCACACACATAGCCTGGTGGCAGAAAGAGGAAGAAAGGAGTCAGGTGACATGTGAGGGAGAAAGCAAGAATGTGGAAGGAGGAGAGGCAGAAAAGAATTGGGGACAACATAGGTATATTAAAGCAAAAGTGATATATTATAGTAATTGTGATTACTGGAAAGCGGGCTTTGATCATCCAGTCCGGTGATTCTCAGTCAGGTGGGGGGCGCCACCACCAGGGGGGTGTATTAGGGATTTCAGGAGACGTGTGTAGTTTGAAAAGACATATTCAATATTATAATATAATTTTTTATTGGAAAACGGCAAGAGCCTCAATGCTCACATTGCTAACAATTGACGCAGATAATGTATGTTTAATGTAAAAATATTTAAAGACCGAAATAAATAAAAAAAAATTCTAAATTTACAAATGCTTTGGGTTGTGTTTTTGTTGCGATATTTCAGATTGAGACGTGCAATATTGGGACAGCAGTGCCAACCCAACCCAGGTCACACATGGCAGCGAGTACCAACCCAGGTCACATGGCAGAGAGTACCCAACCCAGGTCAACATGGCAGAGAGTACCCACCAGGTCACCATGCAGAGAGCACCAACCCAGGTCACACATCGCAGAGAGGTACCCAACCAGGTCACACAGGGCAGCGAGCACCCAACCCAGGTCACACATCGCAGAGAGTACCCAACCCAACCCAGGTCACACATCGCAGAGAGCACCCAACCCAACCCAGGTCACAAATCGCAGAGAGTACCCAACCCCCGGTCACACATCGCAGAGAGTACCCAACCAGGTCACACATCGGCAGAGAGTACCCAACCAGGTCACACATGCAGGAGTACCCAACCCCCGACACATCGCAGAGTCAACCCAACCCAGGTCACACATCGCAGAGAGTACCCAACCAGGTCACACATCGCAGAGTGTACCCAACCAGGTCACACATGGCAGTGAGCACCCAACCAGGTCACACATGGCAGAGAGACCAACCCAGGTCACCATCGCAGGAGACCAACCCAGGTCACACATCGCAGAGAGCACCCAACCAACCAGGTCACACATGGCAGAGAGCACCAACCCAGGTCACACATGGCAGAGAGAAGCACAACCAGGTCAAAATGCAGGAGAGGCACCCAAACCAGGTCACACATCGCAGAGAGTACCCAACCCAGGTCACACATGGCAGAGAGTACCCAACCCAGGTCACACATGGAAGAGCACCAACCAGGTCACACATCGCAGGAGAGCACCCACCAGGTCACACATGGCAGAGAGTACACCAACCCAGGTCACACATTGCAGAGAGCACCCAACCCAACCAGGTCAACACATGGCAGAGAGTACCCAACCCAGGTCACACATGGCAGAGAGTACCCAACCCAGGTCACAATGGCAGAGGTACCCAACAGGTCACACATGGCAGGAGTACCCAACCCAGGTCACACATGGCAGAGGAGGAGTACCCAACCCAGGTCACACATGGAGAGAGTACCCAAACCAGTCACACATGGCAAGAGAGAGTACCCACCAAGTCACACATCGCAGAGAGACCCCCCACAACCCAGGTCACACATGGCAGAGAGCACCCCAACCCAACCAGGTCAACATCGCAGAGAGTACCCAGCCCAGGTCACACATGGCAGAGAGCACCCAACCAGGTCACACATCGCAAGAGAGTACCTAACTCAGGGTCACACATCTCAGAGAGCACTCAACCCAGGTCACACATAGCAGAGAGCACCCAACCCAGGTCACACATGGCAGAGAGCACCCACCAGGTCACTCATCGCAGGAGTATCAAACACAGGTCACACATCGCAGGAGTACCCAACCCCAACCAGGTCATACACATCGCAGAGAGTACCAACCCAGGTCACACATCGCAGAGAGCACCAAACCACCCAGTCACACTCGCGGTTGGGTGCTCTCTGCCATGTGTGACCTGGGTTGGGTACTCTCTGCGATGTGTGACCTGGGTTGGGTTGGGTGCTCTCTGCGATGTGTGACCTGGGTTGGGTACTCTCTGCGATGTGTGACCTGGGTTGGGTTGGGTACTCTCTGCGATGTGTGACCTGGGTTGGATACTCTCTGCGATGAGTGACCTGGGTTGGGTGCTCTCTGCCATGTGTGACCTGGGTTGGGTGCTCTCTGCTATGTGTGACCTGGGTTGAGTGCTCTCTGAGATGTGTGACCTGAGTTAGGTACTCTCTGCGATGTGTGACCTGGGTTGGGTGCTCTCTGCCATGTGTGACCTGGGCTGGGTACTCTCTGCGATGTGTGACCTGGGTTGGGTTGGGTGCTCTCTGCCATGTGTGACCTGGGTTGGGTTGGGTGCTCTCTGCGATGTGTGACTTGGGTTGGGTACTCTCTGCCATGTGTGACCTGGGTTGGGTACTCTCTTCATGTGTTCCGGGTTGGGTATCTCTGCCATGTGTGACCTGGTTGGGTCCTCCTCTGGCCATGTGTGACCTGGGTTGGTTGGGTGCTCTCTGCGATGTGTGACCTGGGTTGGTACTCTCTGCCATGTTGTGACCTGGGTTGGGTGCGTCTCTGCGATGTGTGACCTGGTTTGGTGCTCCTGCCATGTGTGACCTGGGTTGGTCCTCGCCATGTGTGACCTGTTTGGTACTCTCTGCGATGTGTGACCTGGTTGGGTGCTCTCTCGATGTGTGACCTGGGTTGGGTCTCTCTTGCATGTGTACCTGGGTTGGGTGCTCTCTCTGCCATGTGTGACCTGGTGGGGTTGGGTACTCCTGCCGATGTGTTGACCTTGGTTGGGTGCTCTCTGCTGTGTGACCTGGTTTGGGTACTCTCTGCCATGGTGGTGACCTGGTTGGGTGCTCTTCTGCCATTGTGGTACCTGGGTTGGGTACACTCTGCGCATGTGTTACCTGGGTTGGGTACTCGCTTCGCCGATGGTGTGACCTGGGTTGGTTTGGGTACTCTCTTCGATGTTTGAGCCTGGGTTGGGTACTCTCTGCCATGTGTGACCTGGGTTGGGTACTCTCTGCCATGTGTGACCTGGGTTGGGTACTCTCTGCCATGTGTGACCTGGGTTGGGTACTCTCTGCCATGTGTGACCTGGGTTGGGTGCTCTCTGCGCATGTGTGACCTGGGTTTGGGTGCTCTCTGCCATGTGTGACCTGGGTGGGTACTCTCTGCCATGGTTTGACCTGGGTTGGGTACTCTCTGCGATTGTGTGACCCTGGTTTGGGTGCCTCCCTCTCTGGATTTGTGACCTGGTTGTTGTCCCTCCTGCCATGTGTGACCTGGGTTGGTGCTCTCTGCAATGTTGTGACCTGGTTGGTTGGGTGCTCTCTGCGATGTGTGACCGGGTTGGGTGCTCTCTGCATGTGACCTGGGTTGTCTCTCTGCCATGTGTGACCTGGTTGGGTTCTCCTGCCATGTGTGACCTGGGTTGGGTCCTCTGCGATGTGTGACCTGGTTGGGTACTCTCTGCGATGTGTGACCTGGGTTGGGTTGGGTACGGTCTGGCCGATGTGTGACCTGGGTTGGGTACTCGCTGCCATGTGTGACCTGGGTTGGGTACTCTCTGCGATGTGTGACCTGGGTTGGGTACTCTCTGCGATGTGTGACCTGGGTTGGGTACTCTCTGCATTTGTGACCTGGTTTGGGTTGGGTGCTCTCTGCATGTGTGACCTGGGTTGGGTTGGGTACTCTCTGGATGTGTGTGACCTGGGTTGGGTGTCTCGCTGCCCTGTGTGACCTGGTTGGGTTACTCTCTCTGCTGATGTGGTGACCTGGGTTGGGTGCTCTCTGCGATGTGTGACCTGGGTTGGGTACTCTCTGCCATGTGTGACCTGGGTTGGGTACTCTCTGCCATGTGTGACCTGGGTTGGGTTGGCACTGCATGTCCAATATTGCACGTCTCAATCTGAAATATCGCAACAAAAAACAAACCCAAAGCATTTGTAAATTTAGAATTTTTTTTTATTTATTTCGGTCTTTAAATATTTTTACATTAAACATACATTATCTGCGTCAATTGTTAGCAATGTGAGCATTGAGGCTGCTTGCCGTTTTCCAAATAAAAAATTATATTATAATATTGAATATGTCTTTTCAAACTACACACGCCTCTCCTGAAATCCTAATACACCCCCCTGGGGTGGCGCGCCCCACTGACTGAGAATCACCGGACTGGATGATCAAAGCCCGGCTTCCAGTAATCACAATTACTAATAATATATCACTTTGCTTTAATACCTTATGTTGTCCCCAATTCTTTCTGCCTCGTCCTCCTTCTCCAGCATTCTTGCTTTCTCCTCACATGTCACCTGACTCCTTTCTTCCTCCTTATCTGCCACCAGGCTATGTGTGTGGGAGGAGAGGGAGAGAGAGCCACACAATAAATTAGGGAGACTTTCCTGTGCTGAAGGAACACTCCTGGGAGATATGCTAATAGTTATGCAAAGTATATTTAAATGAGTCCCATCCCACACTTCCTAGAAGGATTTCCATACCAACTATATAGAGTTGATAAGCCTAAGGCACCAACCTAATGACTGTAAAGGTGTCATACCCAACAAGACTAGAACCCACAACCACTGCTTTTCTAAGCTACAGCTCTAGCAGTGTGAGCTAAACCAACTGGTAGCTAGCAGTGCACATTGACTACTAACAGTATACCTCCAAGGGATATCTATTTATTCATTGTAACTTTGAAAGCACAAAGTAATAATATACTGAGGGCTATGAGTTACTGAGGCCAGGTGACATTAAATAAAAAGATGAACAGAACATGGGCTACCTCGCTCTACTGGGTTAGAACAAAATGGGTGTTACCTCCACTGCTCTAGGGATTACAGTTATAACTGCAGTTCGACAAGCAAGCTGTGGGGATTGTCAATCGGTCCCGCCTCCGTGACGGGTGACCCGCGCCACTTTACCAGGTTGGTCCCGCGCTTAGGCCCAGCGACGCGTCTCGTGACAAAGAGGCTGATGCGCACCTCTCTACCAGGCTGGGGAACACAGCACAGATCTCAGGCTCCGCCCCGTGATGTCACGGGTAAGGCGCACCACACGCAGGCTATGCGCAAGCGCCGCACTACCATGGGCACACGAGGAGTTAACTCCATCGCCAATTACCCTTCACTTCTCCCCACCCCTGCCTACCAGTGGATTGAATATGTCTATGGGGCGGGCTTCATTCATTACTCTGCAGCTGTGTGTTGCCCCACCATTGGCTGCCTCTTCCTTTAATACTCAGCCAGCACTACTGCGAACTGGCTGAGCATAAACCATGTTTATGTACTTGAGTTTGCCTCAAAACACCCTGCTGCCTTGTTGCTGTCTTGCGTATCCTGTTCTGACCTCGGCTTGTATCTGGACCTCCGCCTCTCTGACCCTTGACCTCGGCTTGCTATTGGACTTCTACCTTCTCTACTCCTGGACCCCGGCACCGCACAACGACTGTCCGACTTCTCCAACCCGACCACGGCGAGTATATACGACCATTCTGATCTCTCCTATCCTGACCCAGCTACATGACCATACTTTGCACTCTGGACGCGGTCTCGCGGTTGGAGGTCGGTGTATTCCAACATCCCCACCTCAGCCTCGCGGTCCCGTCACCCTTCCAGGGTGACTGCACCTTGGAAGAAGCCAACCTGCGATTTAATACATTTTTCAATTTTCAATTTGCATTATCAAACAAGCTCTAAACCAGGAGTTTTTTGTTCTGCAAATATAAATATACAGGCTTAGTTCATTGCTTATCATGTTTCTTAAATTACCACTAAGTACTAGGTCTCACTACTAGGACCAGCACATATTGTGATTTGTCACCCTCAGATCTTGTGCTTTTTATAATTGTTTTTTTTCTTCTATGATTCACTTCATTCTGCCTCTTAATAAATGAATAACTTTTTAAATTACTTAGTTAGGTTAATACATCACAGATATATTGTATTATTTTAAGATATCCTCTATTTTGCAGCTCTATGGAGGTCCTTTCACATTATTTTAAATTGTATATGTATTAAAATGTACTTTGTCTAGGTCATTATAATCTCTATGGGGTATTTTACACACCTGGAGTATTTAGGAGTACACCTTCTCTAAAGGATTTTTTTTTTCTCTTCTTATTCTAATAGAGATTAAATTAAAAAAAAACATGTTTTCTAACACAAGTAAAAACAAGGTGAAGTACAGCAAATAAAGCAAATGCCGAGAGAAAGTAATATAACAAAGTGAGCTTGTGACTGGAGTTAGTACTTCTAATAGTATAAAGGATAATGACAGTGGGCCTTATTTACTAAGCAGTGTTCTACCATAATGCACCTCTCTCTGTGCATCTCTACTGCCAGGTACAACACACACACTGGCTGACGTGTTTGTTAGAGAAATTGTAATCACATAGAATGAATCTGTTGAAATGCAAAGTTAGATAGTCTCCATGCTCAGGTACAATACAACTCAATTATACCCAGTCTCTTCAATAATCCTATACGGGTAGCTGTAATCCTTGTATTTTCAATAGTCTGAGCGCTGTGTGTTCTAAAAAGAGAAGAACTCGTGTGCTGGTTAGCACGCCGATCCTGCTGCATCTCATAGTGTCCTGGAACAGGATTGCACATTTCTGTGTCCCTTGGCAGCTCACAAGATTTGTCTCCCTAGTTCAGCCGCTTGTTAGTTCCCCTGTTCCAGCAGCTAGCTGCATGTGTAAAGGTAACATGATTAACACATTAACCTCTCCACACAGCTAGTAGCTGGTTGCCCTGGCAACCTACCCATCCTCCTAGCTGAGATTGGGTTAACCCACCCCCCGTCTCTGCTGTATTTTGCTCCATTTTGGCTTTATTTTTGTTGAATAAATCATGACACGGTGTTATATGTCATATGTTGTTGTTGATCTGAGGCTATATTTACCTAATTTTTAGACCTGCTAAGGAACTAAAGGATTGTTATTATGTCCTGATATGTAAAACCATAGAATTCAAAGAGGGTGTACTTTCTTTTTCACATGACTGTGTATATATATATTTTTTTATAGGTATAGCAGAGTCCCCCTCCTTAAGTCCGGTGAGGGGGATCTGCTTGGTTGCACAGCCGGAGCTCCGCGCGTTTGGGGAGGGGTGGCGGCACCCGTTTCAGACTGCCGCCCCCCCCCGAGGATAGGCCTATCCTTTAGCTTCTTTGCATACCCAGTTAATCAACCCCACACTGATGAGACCCATTAAGGTCCAAACATCTGTCTGTAGGTGGTTTTCTGGGTATGCACCTTAACCCTGGCTGTGCTCAAAGCTGTGACCATGCAGCAAGCTTAAGCCTATAGGAACCATGTTAAAAATGGTTTTTGAAGCAAAAAGTGGCACTGTGTTCTCATTTGGATGTGATTTCCCAGAATCCCTTGCTGCAGTGGAAGTGCTGTGTGCTGGGTGATAATGGGGAAAGGCGGGGTTGCAGACCTGCCTAAGACATACAGATGAGCATTCAGTTGTATTTACATTTGCATATTTGCTTTGCTGTGGAGGGTTTTTGTCACTTTTTTACTCACCATAACTTAACTCAGTATTATGGTTGATATAGATATATATAGATAGAGATAGATATAGATATATCTATAGATAGATATAGATATATATTCTCAGCGCTTCTCCGTGTAGGGAGCATGCAGCTGTTGAAAACACTGGCCTTACATTTGTGAAAAACAGACAGTGAATAATACAATTAATAGGATACCATTGTAGTTTGCGCTATGTATTTTGGCTACTAAACTCTTAGATGGTTGTTTGAGTGCACCCATGTTGGTGGTTCACCTTCTTGCCTTTACAAGGCTTCTCTTGGTTACTTACCTGCCAGGACAGCCTCGTTGTCATGGAGAGCAGGGTCCTGGAAGGGGCTGAGGTTGTACGGAATAAGGGGAACCCACAGGATGACGGCCATGTTGCTGTACGGCGGAAGATAAGCAAATGCGGCCTATTTTTGGGGAACTCTTCCAGGCAAAAGACTCCAAATAAAGGGTTTACGAGCTCTGTACTAAGAACAACATTATAATAACGAGGGGAAACAGCTTTATCGGGTGAACGTTACATTCATTGGGCATATTATAACATGGTTATAGTTGCACATAATGCAAACGAAGAACATATACACGATTCTTCATCTTTCGGTAAACTGGTTGAGGGAACGTGTATACATCGATAGCGAGGACGGGGAGAGGAAGGAATAGACTAGACCTGGGTATGTGTGTGTAGCAGGGCGCGGCCATCTTGCCGTACGGAGGAAGTGCAGCTGGGGGTCGCCATCTTGCCGTACGGGAAGAGGGAAGTGGTTCTGTTGCTGAGGTTGGGCAGGGAGCGGCGGGCCTGTCACACACTAATACCGAGATACAGATCCCCCCCTGCCAGGAGCCGCCATGATCCTGCTGGAGGTGAACAACCGTATCATCGAAGAGACCCTCAACCTCAAGTTAGAGAATGCAGCGGCTGGGTGAGTGCGGGGGGACAGAGGGCTGGGGGAGAAAAGTGAGAGAGGAGAGGGCAGAGGGGGACAGAGGGCTGGGGGAGAAAAGAGAGAGAGGAGAGGGCAGCGTAAGAGAGGGGGACAGAGGGCTGGGGGAGAAAATAGAGAGGGCGACAGAGGGCTGGGGGAGAAGAGAGAGAGAGGAGAGGGCAGAGGAAGAGAGGGGGACAGAGGGCTGGGGGAGTGTGTGTGTGTGTGTGTGTGTGTGTGTGTGTGTGTGTGTGTGTGTGTCTCTGTCTCCCCGGGCTTCATTGTTACAGCCAGGCTTCCCGTTACATCATGCCATGAGAAGCGGCCCTTAAAACGTTAAGTGTGTACACAACAGACAGACTTTCCGTTATCTTCCCTACAAAACCCCTGAATATCAGGTTTGTGTAAGTTGTACAAACTTGACATGCAGCAGAAGAGGCAGTAAGGCACTGCAGGAGTTGGGTGAGCATGGGGGCTCAAAATCTCTAAAGAGTACGACCCAAAGTGGTAATAAATGTATTGTCACTAAAGTCTTGGATGGGGAGGAAAAAGAGATGCATAAATCTTGACATCATCACTTCGTTCTTTCTAGGGGCAAGACGTTTTCATCTCGCTGATCCAAGTCTGACGAGTGACGTGTCACCGCGTGGCACCTTTCCCCCTCCTGGCATCAAAACTTCGGAAGTTCCCATTTGATTCATGTTTCTGGGGTACAATTTTAGTCCCAAAAAATAAATATATAAAGCTGTGCTTTGCCAAGACTGAAAAATAACAAAAAAAAAATAATAAGTCTGCATCATATTCCACTTTTCCCCCCTCATGTGTCGCTCCCCTGCCCTGATCTGCTCCTGTGCTTTCTTCTCGGAGAAAGTCCGGGCAAGACGTACTTCCGGGTCTGAGTTAAAAAAGTGACAGTAATGTTTGGGGAATTGTCGATAACGAATAAATCTTTATATCCTGTGTCTTGGACTGTTTATTTATTATTTGTAGTATATATTAAACATGCCCGAACTGGATTCGGTGAGCTTGTATACACATAAATTTGCGTAAGGATGCTCTCGCGAAACAAAGCGCTTAACCCCTTCAGTGACCCGAGGAACGTGGGCAATTGTCTTGTTTCAAGCACTTCTTTCCGAGTGCAGTGGGCGTGTGGTACGGGGAGCAATGGGACAATTTGCCATGGCTGTTATTTCGACTGCCCATGTCGCTGCCAGGTTTGTCTTTTTAGTGGTTAGGAATATTATGATTAAGGTTATGATGAGATGTAGAGGTCCCACGAGGGACCTAAGATTAGGTTTAGGGATTACGGTCATAGGTTGCCGTTATTGGCAGTACCCAAAATGTAAAGCGATGGTGATTATATAGTGAGAACACCCACAGGTATAACGCATTAACCCACCAAGTTGATAAAATAACCCAAATTGGTTGTAAAGAAAATCCTTCTGTTAGCAACAGGTTAAAATTGCAGCCAGGTGTTTTTTGTGTTTGAGTTGCAGTAGATCTTGTAATCAGCAGAAGGATGTGTATCACAAAGGAAAGAGCATGATCTAGTGCAGACGGCTGCAAAATATATGTAATTAAAAGTAAAGCACATTGGATTGTGCACGCACAATATGAAACAAAGTTTAAAAGCATTTGTTTAGAGGTTTACACTCTACTCAGAGTTACTGCCATATCACCGCCGCTCGCTCACCCGCTGTGGCTGGGAATAGGGTCTGTGATGTCACGTCCAGCTCTCTGGGCACCAATCACAGCGCAGGCAGCGGATAATTCTCACACTACGCGTTTCGCTTGTTGGCTTCATCCGGACTATGGTTAGGGGAGTTTGGTCATACCCATAAATACCTTCTAATGCTATCTGATTCGTTAGTTGATGCACATTAGATTTAGCAATGCAAGAGATTTCAAATTACAATTAGTCCTACATATATAGGATAGCTGTATATACAACACATAAGGGCATCTAAATCTCTTGGCATTTAACTGAAGTCACAAGGGCGACTTGTTTATGTGTTACATTCACCTTGTTGCAAAAGCAGGTTCAGTCTGTTAAAGTGGGAGTTTCTTATAATAAAACGTTTAAAAACAACTTCACTAAAATACGTAGCTGCCATTACATTTTAATTATTCATTAATAAAGAGACAGTTTTTACTTTGGGGGGGGGGGGGAGTTTATTGTTTAAGCAGCATACACATTCCATCAATGTGCAGGAAATGCGGCAACGTATACAGCTAGAAAATGACTAAAAAAATACAGGGAGATCTAACTGCATTATATAACTGCATTATAGCAATATAAAGATATATTGAGCAATATAAAGATATATTGAGCAACATAGCAATACTGACACGTGGGGGAGATCTGTTCACAAGCTGTCAGAGTAACACATTTGGTTAGACCAAAGTATATTATGTTGACTGAATGGCTAGTCCATTTGCAACACTCTCCCGTTCCATCTTTGGGAACACTGAGCTTGAAAGATTCTGGGCATTACAGATGTTAATGAACACAAAGGGTGTGAAACTTGTGTTTCTCTTTATTTGAGCCAGCATTAACCAGCTTACACAGTCAAGTCTGAGATGGAAAGTAGAAAGCTTACTAGTCACCCAAAGACTGCAATCTTGCTCTGCATTTTGCTTGTACAGTAGCTGCCAAGATTCACATGGCATGGGAATAAGTGAAGAGAAGGAATTATTGTAACAACTGGACAGACGATTGGAACAATGAACAAAACAAACACAGAACCATGCTTTTTCAAATCTTGGCTTTATTCATAATTGTAATATGACGCGAGGGGAGCAGGAGGAACATTATTTTCCTAGGTCTCCTGGATCAGCGAACAAGCTCCTTGGATGATGCAGACACCACTTTTCCATCCACGATCTCTTGCTGGGTCACTGTCACCTTTTTAACGGTCTGGATCCTGGGTGCTAAGGGAGAGAGGACAGTCATTAAATGGGGGAAAGAGAGATAAGTCCACCCTTCCAAAAGAGGCACCACCGAGGATTGGTGTCAAAAATACTGACCCACCCTTTTAACTCAGTTTAGGGTCCCATTTAGGGTCTAGTCACCTCTCCTGTATCATGGGTACCATCAGGTGCTCAGATAAAGGACTGACCTGGGGTATTATTTGGGAGGAATTAAATGGTTATTGAAAATGTGCTTTGAGTACTATTTATGCCATGTAACGATTGCTGCAGTTGCCCTTCTCTATGGTACATAGCAAATATTTTGCAGCTGGGATCTACCCCATGTACACAGTAAGATGTATATGTAAAGAGCTCATTTATTCAATGTTGGCTAACATTGTCTATTTTGTGTTGTCGATAAACAGTCCGAGTCTGCTATAAAGTGGTGAAGAACATTCGGAGCCGCTCGGGAGTCACCAAAGCGCGGTGCGACCTCGTATCTGATCTGGCGGTGACTGCCAGATTGGGCGTGGTCCCCCGGCACGGCTCTTTGGTGACTTCCAGCCCACGTTTCTTAATGTTTTTGTTTTCTTCGCCCCCTCTGTAATTCCTGAGGTGCCCAAGCTCCAAAAAAACAGGGTCTTGAGGTTGGAATAAAATGATTGGCAACAACAGAAGAAGAAAAAAATATCAAAATATCAAAATTATTATATCGTAATTCCTTAATATATCAATTGTTGAAAGTGTGCAGGAGAGCGAGGCTACGTCCTAATATGAACGTAAGTCTACATGCATTTGTTCACCAAGCCTGGTTTTGTTGTCATTTTCAGAGTTACACCTTGATTTGTGTCATTGCAAATAACACACTTTTACTATAAAACCTTGAATAATAATTGAATTGGCTTATTTCATGGCTTACTCTATATCATCTCTCTGACCTTGGGAGAGGGTACACATGGACATGGACATTGGTGGACATGGACATTGGTGGACATGCACATGGACATTGGTGGACATGTGCTTAGCTTAGAATGTTTTGAAACAGTATGACCCTTAGGAGATGATATATAGATCCTTTCCATGCCCGCTAGAAAATGCTGCAGATGTTTCACTCGTTATGGCGACTCTCCCACATCAGGACAAATTGCATCTCCTTCTCATTTGTCACTGTGACATCTGGACTTTCATTTTTAAAGTTGCTAATTATGTATTAAAGATGAATGCATGATTATCGCATAACGAAGTGCTTTCACTTTTTTCAGATCTAACATTTGTCTCTGGCCTTTCTAGCACTAAAGAACTCCTCTAACGTTGGCGAAGTTCAAAAGGGTTTCTTGCTTCTGTCCCACAATGTAAGACCTGCAAGAAATGGTTATGAACGAAACAGCCACCGTTCGGAATTGCTTACCAAAGTTTCACTTACCCCCCACCCCCGGGGTCTCCTGGTCATCTCTGAAACACAAAACATCACCAGGCATTTTAATACAGTAGCTTACAATGATCCATTGCTGTTAGTACACAAGACATCACACAAGAGATAAATCCCATCCTCCAAAGAAGTTCTAGCCTCCAATACGTGAGACTGTCACTTTCCTCACGTTAACGTCACTGATATCTCTGCTGTAACTGGCATCTCCTTGGTTTTTCTTTGGGTAGGCTTTGAAGTTCAGACACGCAACTTTTGACTCATAAGAGTAAGATGTATGTGTTTGGGCCAGATCTTGTGCTATTTTCTTATTTTTAACACTCCATAAGAGTGTCACTAACCCGTATTGACACATATAGAATCAGTTACACCCAGCTCCTTGCGGTTATAAGAACATCCCGTCTCCATGCCAATTGTCATGTTATTATACCATTACTTCTGTTTCTGCTTTTTTACATAGTGTCAAAGTTATGTTTATTTATAGGGTGCTCAAGTCATCCACAGCACACTGAAATGTGAGACAAAACACACATAACAATGATAAATATTTGGCATACTACATTTGCATTTAAGTCCTAAATAAGCAGTGCAGTGCTGCACAGTGACACTTGTACACGTTAAGGGTAAATTGCAATACCCCCTGGTTCGGTGGGCTATTTGTGATGGGCATGGGTATTTTTGGGGAGGTGTAAGGCGAGGATCTCACTTGTCGGTGACTCCCTCCAGCAAAGTGCGGTAGTCGTGGATTTCCTTCTCCAGCTTGCTCTTCAGGTTCAGGAGGGCCTCGTAGTCCCGCACTTGGCGCTCAATGTCAGACCGACACGCGGCCAGCTCGTCCTGCAGCCTGGAAAGCAGCTGGTTCAGGTCCGATAAGTTGGCTCCATAATGGTCTTCTGTGTCCTTCAGAGCATGGTCCAAAGAGTCAACCTGACATGGGGTTAGAATTGGACGGTTAGGATCTGTCACCATACGTTTAGTATATGTGTTTTATTCTGATTTGTTTTCTATTATATCGTATACATATGTAGGGGATCTTAGCACGACAGATATGGGTGATCAAACCCACACTTCAAATGAATATTTTGATAGCAAGGTCATCATTTAGTTGTGTTGGTAAAGAGTTCTAGTTCCCAGTACTGGTCCTGGGGGAGAACATCCATAATCGTTTGTGACATATTTTAATGGATCAATTAAAAAGAAGAGTTCTTTATAGGTTTAATAGCATATGCAGCACATTTCAAACCTCGCAGGTCTCGCCTTCATATCTATATGTAAACCCGGTATCAGAAAATATATCTTGTGTATGGTACCAAAGCAATAGTCCACGTGTAATGCCGTATAGACCAATGTTTCGGTCCTACTGTATGTCTAAGGCAGGGGTCTCAAACTCAGTCCTCAAAGGCTACCAACAGGCCAGCTTGTATGGATATCCCTGCTTCAGCACTGGTGGCTCATTCAGTGGCTCAGTCTTGGACTGAGCCACTGATTGAGCCACCTGTGCTGAAGCAGGGATAGCCATTAAAGCTGGCCTGTTGGTGGCCCTTGAGGACTGAGGTTGAGGCCCCTGGTCTAAGGAGTGCTCTGGTGTCATCATCCTCACCGTCTTCTGGAGAGTTTGGCGCTCTATCTCCAGGCCCTGCAGCTGGCGTCGGAGCTCGGTCGCCTCGCTCTTGGCTTGCTCCAGCGCCTTGGAGTTTGTGTTCGCCTCCTGGGACATGGTGTCAAACTGAAGGGAGGAAAACAGGGGGGTATGGATTTCTCGTTCTTAACTTTCTGGACATATCAGTGAGGCGGGGGGGGGGGGAGAGGACAGGAAAAGAAGAGTACATAAAAGATCAAGGATTTTATTCTGTAGGGCTATGAAGCGGTTAAATAGCTTGCAATCTATTAACCATGTCACTACCAGCGGCAGTGCACAATGTCTCGCACCCCTGTCATGCCACAAAGGGATTAAAGGTAAGGTGGGAAGATGAGGGGGTGAGGGTCAAAAGTAGGTGGATCTTTACAGAATAACCATGTAGGGTGTTGGAGGAGATGACAATACTTATGGGCCTTTTTTGTTACAGACGTTATAACTAATCGCTTTGCAAAACTACAGACACAGATGCACAATATGATGTGATCATTTGCTCCCGTTTTGTACGTCAGGGAGGAGGCTCGTTCTGCAGCGGTCCTGACCACCCACCTCTCCCTTTATGAGTCTTTAAACCCTTGCCTTGCTTTTGTAAGAGTTTTCTGCCTCCGCTCGGTTCTGCTCCGCCATTTTCTCGTACTGGCTGCGGATCTGGGCGATGCTCTCGTTCAGGTCCGGCCTCTTGGGCGCGTCCACCTCTACCTTAATGCTGTTCTCCGCAATCAGAGCTTGGAGAGCGGCCACCTCCTGCCAAACAAGGAGAAGAACCATCGTTGGTATCCGCCAATAGTTTCTGTATGTCGTGGGCTCTATGGAAAAGGTGCTGTCTTAGATAAACAAATTCATCAAAATGCAGGTCTCCTCTAAGACAGAGATACAAAGTAGAGATCTACTCACAATGTCATAATGTAATTCTCCATTTAATGTGACATCCAAGAACAGTGGTAAGACAACGTTCCAGGTCCCATAAGGACCTTTCATCAGGTGACCTGAAACATTGTCTTTCCACTGTAATACAGTAGCTGTCACATCAAATGGAGAACGTCATTATGAACTTGTGAGTAGAGCTCTGCTTTGTATTTCTGTCTTAGGCCGTGCTTATAGTGCTGGCGACGGCGACGCGACCGATGACGTCACCCGTCGCCGTCACCACCCGCGATAGTTGTAATTTGTTTTTTAGCGATGGTCGACAGTAACGTCCCTAAAGGGGGCAGGCCGTGAAATTTGATTGGTTTAGAGACTGTCACATGTGGCGACTGTCTCTAAAAAATCAAATAGACCAGGCTACCAATTTTCCAGACGTTCCGTCGCTCCGTAGCCGTCGCGCTTACTATAAGCGCTGGCGACGGAGTAAATTGTTTTGTTTTCGAGCGGCGTCGCCGTCGTGGGCACTATAAGCGCAGCCTTAGAGGAGACCTGCACTATGAAGAAAGTCTTTGTCTGCGTTGTGTTGGCTGCACACGCAGGATTCTCCTCGCCTGAAACGGTTTCCCTGCACTCTGGAATTGTTCAGTCTTAAATGTAAAATCACTGCTTTTGATGCGTTTCAATCTTAGTTTCTGGTTCGTGTGAGTTTGGGCAATCCAAACGATCTTCAAGTGCCTCAGAAACTAACAAATAAGATTGTAAGCGCTATGGAGCAGGAACATTTTTGTCCATTTATATAGCACTGGGTACACTGCAGCACAATATAGAAAAACATATTAATATTAGTTTGCCAGCTTTACTGAGTCTCTGGGGAAATCTGTTCTTCCATAACATTGCTGGGGGGAGACCACTTCCTTTGCAACATGTTGATGCCCCTCACACACATAACTGAAAGATGTTATATCATGTTTGTGACGTGTTTTGTTAAATGAAGGAGTTCTTAATGAGATCCACCAAACGCTTTGCTTAATCTGACCTCATAATGAGGCACACAGGACACATAGAAAACAGGAGAGCAAGTGCCCCATGGCTTAAAATGTATTAAGCGCCCACCCTGATGGACATTCAAAATGTGACATGCAACACAAACAGTGTGGTGAGTGTGGTGATCACAATGGGTTGTTCCCGGATCAGAGAAAGCTTTGTGTCTCAGAGGAAACACACCTCCTAAATAAACATGATTTGTACACTGAAAGAAAAGAAAAATTAATCTTCATTACCAGCTGCATTCACTTCTTCAGTGTCTGATTTAAAATTATATCTATATATATCTATATATATTATTATATGATATATATATATATATATATATATATTATATATATACAATGCTTTCAGGCGTCTCTGCTCTGTCACCTTCAGCGATAATCGCAAATATTAAAATGTCTGTCTGGTTTATACATAGAGAGAAAGAACTCAGCTAGTTAGCACTCCAGACATAGTATAACATCGTGATCAGTTAAAATAACCTTTATTAATCTCTAGTTTACCCTAGAGATTAATAAAGGTTATTTTAACTGATCACGATGTTATACTATGTCTGGTTATAGAGTGCTAACTAGCTGAGTTCTTTCTCTCTATTATTGACAATTAGTTCATTTCTCAGCGCAGCACTATTTCCTATACATGTTCTTCAGCCACAAGCAAACAGGGTGAGCAGAGGTAAACTCCCTTCCCCTTCTCCCCACAGGTATTCTGGTTTAAGACATAGTTTTATAACTCTTGATTCACAACTTTCTCCGTCTCTTCTCTAAACCTCATTTTATTTTACTTTTCCTCCCACACTGTCACTTCTTCATCTAGATCTTCTAAAGTCTCCTATTCAGTTTCATTCAACCATCCCACTTGCACCCACCTCACACCTTCATCTAATTCCAAGTGTTTGACTCCTTTCTTTCTCTTACCTCCCACCTTCCACCCATCTTTCCCTAACATAAAAGCTGGGTCCCACCAGCCTGACTCTTCTCTGACTTAATATCTTACCCTTTTCTTACTGGCCAATGACTTGTACCCAAACAAACCCCTCACTTTATACAACAACACACAGGTGGCTTCCTATAACTCAGGGGTGTCAAACGTAGTCCTCATGGGCCACTAACAGGCTAAGTTTTATGGATATCCCTGCTTTAGCAGAGGTGGCTCAAAAAAATCAGTCTTCGACTAAGCCATTGATTGAGCCATCTGTGCTGAAGCAGGGATATCCATAAAAGCTGGCCTGTTTGTGTTCCTTGAGGACTGAGTTTGAGACCCCTGCTATAACTCTTTGGCGCTGCTCCAACTCCCTCCCAATTCACAGCTCCTTCTGAACTCATCACTTCCTCCCTTTTGAAACTCTTGATGGCTTCTGCTGGTTAGCAGTTGAAGCCTCTCCTTACTGGCCTCCTCACCTCCTTGTGGCGCTTGCGCAGGTGGGACAGGTCCTCTTTCAGGGTCTCCAACTCAGCCTCCAGCTTCATGCGTAAGAAGTTGGTGTCATCAATCATGTTACGCAAGCCCTGCGTGTCCTTATGCACCCCATCACAGATCATCTGCTCCCCCTCCAGCCTACAAGGAACATCATCAATGGAACGCTCCATACGTTTTAATTGAAAACAAAGGAATTTCCCAAGTTATAAAAAATGATTACATTCTTTCAGCTGTAACTGCAATTCACTTTATTTGGTCTTTCGTGGGACTACTGCACTCAACTCCTTTTGGATGCATCAATGAATCAATGAGCATCCTCCTTACCCTTATCTTACTAAGAACTCCCAGAAGGGCCTTGGCTGCAGAGGGCAATATCCAGAGAAGTTGACCCTATGGAACTGCAGTGGCCGCATTTATTGTACATGATATAAAACACGGGGAATATAGAGGCGAATGCTTCAGTGATCCCCAACACAAGCGTTACGATTAAAACATTTAGGGGCTCACATACTTCACTTTAAAGTCATCCGCAGCCAGCCTGGCGTTGTCAATCTGCAGAAGAAGTTTGGCATTGTCCATATTTAAGTCTTCTACCTACAAGGAGACACAGTGAGCCGAATGTAAGTGGCTGCCAGAAAATGCACAAAATAAGAGCTATATATAAGTATATTATATATATAATACATATATAGTGCAAAAAGGATTATAGGATTTTAATAAACACTTCGGACAAATGCCCACTCACATGGTAACGCCAGCAGGGCCGGCTGAGATGTTTGCGGGGCTCGGTGCAGGGACATGTAAGGTGTCCCGGCTCTTACTGTCTCCGGTGGCATCTCCCCGCTGCATGGCCCAATCATCATGGCTCCATGACGTCAAATGGCATCGCCATGAGAATGGGACGTCGTGTGTCGTCACTGAGACATGAGGTGTCACGTTGCCATGGCAACGCAGCGTCATGTTGTCATGACAAGGCGATGCCATTGGACATCGCAGAGCCATGATGACAGGCTCATGCAGGGGGAGATGCCACCGGAGAAGCTAAGAGAGCAGGGCCTCTGTAACCACAGGCTCGGGGCAGTGGCACCAATAGCACTGCCATCACGCCGGGATAGTATCTTTGCTGTGGACATTTTTTTTTTTACTCACATGTATAATATTATTTACCCCCATTAATATTTATCACCTCAGTGTTTTGTCTTTTTGTATGTGCACTTTGTATTAATATATTAGCACTGAGCATATTTCATAGCACTTTTTTCACTTATTAGAGGAGAGCTGATACTCTCTTCTGTTTCACTATATATACAGTATATATAAAACTGGAGTTGGCCACCCATGATAAAGAGTGTGTGTATATACTATATATATATATATATTTACAGCGCTTCTCCGTGTAGAGAGCGTGCAGCTTGTGAAAACACACTGGCCTTACATTTGTGCATCGAGGCACCAACACATGGGGAAATAAATATACACAGTGAAAACTAAATGTTTTTATATAGTTTATATAATATATATATATATATATATATATATATATATATATATATATATATATTATACACACACTCTATATCATGGGTGGCCAACTCCAGTTTTCAAGGGCCATCAACACGCCAGGTATTAGGGATAACCCTGCTTCAGCACAGGTGGTGCAGTCTTCGAATCAGCCACTGATTGAGCCACCTGTGCTGAATCTGGGTTAGCCTTAAAACCTGACCTGTTGAGGGTCTTGAGGACTGGGGTTGGCCTTCCCTGCAGTAAGCCCTGTATTCCCGATGTTTGAATGACGCATGAGAAGCGTCGCAGACTAGAACACCATACAAATTGTATGCAAATAATGGTCACCACAGGTAAGGACAGAGCATGTTTGAACTTCTTCCCTCCTGGGAGGTGCTGCAGTAACACAATCCCGCCGTTATTGTGGTTTCATGCAGGGTGTGGCGTGTGGCGATATGACACACATTGATATGTAATCTATGTTACGGGTAACGGGTAGCAGGGTCCTGTTTGGAAAAGGACCATTTCTAGGTGCAATGAATAGCGAATTAAAGAGCAATGCAGGGGTCCTAAGCCTGTTGTGAACACAGGCACCCCTGCAGGATTTTTTTTAAATCTTGGGGCACCCCTGCTCATCAGACCGAATGCAACCCTTCTCGCTCACACTCACCCTCCTTACACAAACCAACCCACCACGCATACCCTGTTCTTCCACACTCACCTCCTTCTCACCAATATTCTCAACACACTCCACCTTCACCCCTGAGTGACAGGGCACACTCACTCTTTTTCTCAGGCCCACCCTGTGACCCAGGGGGCCAACCATCCCTTCCACCATACCCCACTCACTTCTTCCTTCCCAACATGTGTACAAAAAAAGGAAAAAGCAAAAAAAAGGAAAAAAAGAAAGGAAAAAAATAAAAAAAGGAAAAAAAGAAAGGAAAAAAGTTAAAAAAAACAGGTAAAAATAAGAAAGGAAAAAGGAAAATAAAAACCGAGAAAAAAAGAAAGGACAAAGAAAAAAAAGGAAAAAACACGAAAGGAAAAAAGATACCCAATACTTCCAAACATAGCCCCACCCTCTCGTTCAATACCACACCATACCCTTCCACATACTCCCACCCTCCCTTCCCACATACTCACACCCGTCCCTTCCCAACAACCCCACCCTCCCTGCCACATACCCGTACCCTCCCTCTCCACATACCCCACCCTCCCTTCCCACATACCCCACCCTCCCTTCCTACATACTCCACCCTCCCTTCCCACATACCCCACCCTCCCTTCCCACATACCCCACCCTCCCTTCCCACATACCCCACCCTCCCTTCCCACATACCCCACCCTCCCTTCCCACATACCCCACCCTCCCTTCCCACATACCCCACTCGTGACTCCCTTCCCACATACCCCACTTTCTCTATCACATTCGTGGTCGGAGGCTGCGATTCGCCTTCCCACTCTCTCCTCTGTGCGGGGGTGAGAGACACGAGAGGGAGGAGAGGCGGAGAGCAGCCTCTCAGTCTCCAGACAGGGTGGGACACACCAGCTGAGCGGGCCGGCAGAGTGATTATCCCGGGGCCGCGGCACCCTTGGCAGAGGGTTACCCTGGATGAGAAACACTGGAGTAATGGATGGCAGTGGGATGCGCACAGGCAGAGTGGCACGGAGGGACACTGAGAAGGTAGCCAGTGAGGCACGGAAGGGATTGCCAGGGTGCACTAAGCGCAGAAGGGCAAGGTTGTGAGCACAGACTGGTGGGATAGAGACGGGATACATGGACAGGCAGAGCAGAGGGGTACAGAGAGGATAGACAGGGAACACAGACAGGACTGGCAGGGGGACAGAAGAGAGTGTTACAGGCAGTGAAGGCAAAGGGGAGTCAGGGTAGATAGGATGGGGTGTGGGGCAGGATACAGGGGTACAGATACGGAGAACCAATGTGCACAGAGAGGATTAGAGCAGGGCAGAGGAGAGGAGGCAGGACAGGGAATAGGGAGGGATGCAGACAAGGGGTACAGTTAGGGTGGGCAGAAGGAGGGCACACCTGAGGGGCAGAAGGAGGGCACACCTGAGGGGCAGGAGGGAAGGGGATTGGGAGAGTTGGGATGTGCCCAGTGAGGGTCCCACCTGTTTGCGCAGCGGTACCAGGGGTGCTTGGTAGGAGTCCCAGTCCCGGGGGCCCGGGTTCTTCCTGGCCGCGATGTCTTCGATCTCATCGTGCAGCTTCCGGTTTTCCTCCTCCAGCCCCCGGACCCGCTGCAGGTACCCCGCCAGCCGCTCGTTCAGCCCCTGCATCGCCTCCTGGTGGTTACCCTGCAGCAGAGACCCCATCCCGGAGCGCAGAGCGGGCAGCGCAGACTCTATGCCGGAGCGCACCGCAGGCAGCGACATGTCCATCCCGGAGCGCAGGGACTGCAGGCGGGAGGAGGACATCCGGACATCAGGGGCACCAGACACGCTGGAGGCGCTGGAGCGAGAGGTGCTGCCCCGCCTGCTGGGGGAGCCAGAGGTCACGTGGAAAGACATGATGGCAGCTGGGATATATTTGGGGTGACAGGGAGGATGCTAAGGTGCTAGATGTACCAAAGTGATGTCTGATGAGGTGTATGTGTCAGGGCTGGGGGGAGAGCAGGTGTGTTAGTTGCACAGGTGATGTTAAGTAAGATGTGTACCACACCTGGTGAGCTTTGTCCAGGTGTGGAAGAGATGGACAGGTGAGCTGTGTCCAGGTGTAGAAGAGATGGACAGGTGAGCTGTGTCCAGGTGTGGAAGAGATGGACAGGTGAGCTGTGTCCAGGTGTGGAAGAGATGGACAGGTGAGCTGGGGTCCAGGTGTTGGAAGAGTTGGACTGGTGATCGTGTCCAGGTATGGAAGAGAGGACAGTGGAGCGTGTCCAGGTGTGAGTGATCAAGAGATGGACAGGTAGCGGTGTCCAGGTGTGGAAGGATGGACAAGGTGAAGATGTGTCCAGTGTGAAGAAGGATGGGACAGTGAGTTTATCGTGGAAGCGATGGACAGGTGAGCTGTGTCCAGGTGTGGAAGCGATGGGCAGGTGAGCTGTGACCAGGGTTGTATGATGCACAGATGAGCTATGCGTTGGGTGTAGGTGAGATGTGTGATAGCGGGTGCTCAGGCTGGATGTGCTTAGATGTGTGCTGGGTGCAGCAATGAGCTGTGATCAGGGCTGTGCAGCTGCTCAGGTATATGCACCCACCTCCCAGGTAGAGGGCGGAATCTATGTGAAACCACACCTCTGTATACAGGTGAGCTAAAGGCACAGGTGCCCTGGCAAAGAACACAATGATTTGTATTACTGAGAACCCTTTAGTACAAATCATCACTGGAATCTTATTTTTTAAATAAATTGGATTTATTTTATAAAGATTTTCTTCCTTTGTGTTGTTAGATCATAATAATAATAATAATAATATATTTATTAAATGAGGTTCAAAAAACTTTGCCTCCTTATTTTAACAAGGTTAACATTTCTTGAAATCAGTACCACTACTTTTCCTAGCGCCTTTAAGCCTCTGTACCACCTTTATCAGATGGTTTAACCTCCAGTGAGGCGATGGTGTGCTCTGTGATGCATCTCCTGCTGCACACACCTCTCGCCTCAGTATCTTGCTTTCCACTCTGCCAGTAAAGGGCAGAACATCACTGTATGTGTGTCTTATTTCATTCATGTCGCGCCAACCGTGAACACAGCGCTGTACAAAATTACAATACAAGGAGAGGAAAGTACAATCTGGGGAAAGGAGCAGCAAATAGATGACCACATAACACAAAGGAAATCCCTGCCCCGAAGAGCTTACAATCTAAGTGGTATATTGGGAGACTTACAGACACATTAGGAGTTAAAGTGCACTTATTAAAAATATAAGTCAGGGAGGTCAAAAAATTACATTTTAATATTACATAAATGAACTTGCACACAGAATAACACGTTAATTCCCTTTTCACATAAAATAGTAACAATTAACACTGCATGTACGCAAATTATAGGGGCAAAGTATGCAGGTCAGTATATAACTGCAGAGAACAAACACAGATTTCCTCCACAATGTAACATTTTAGCTGGAGAACCTCAGTCTGACTCTTAAGAACAGGGGGATGGGGTTTACCTCGCAAGAAAACAAACAGGTGACAACTAAAGACGGGACAGGTGCCAGATAACATCCCAGTTGGCCCATCCCTTTTCGGGAGGAGGGGTCATTCAAATAATGCTTCAACCTATGGGACAAAAAGGAACCAGCAGGTGTTAGATGAAGCTGGCAGCCTTGTGATAGTGACAGATCTGGTCTGCATCAGCCCTGGCTCTGCCACGTTTATTTCGTATCCCTATCTCCCTTGCATTGGTGTCATCGTGTGCAGATTCCACTCCCGAGCCCGGGTCACCATGAGTATGTATAGTAACCGCTACGGGAGCACCAATGGGTTCAGCAGCAGGTCTCACGGCTCCAATGGTTTCAGCAGCAGGTCCCACGGCTCGCTGTCAGGGAGGCCCTCTGTGTTCCGGGCCAGCACGAGTTTCCAGCCGGGGCTGCAGAGGGCCATCAGCGGGCTAAACCTGAACCGCATCACGCCCGGCTCCAGCACCTTCCTGCTCTCCTCTCTCCCTAACCTGGACGTGGATCCCAAGTTGCACCAAATGCGGAACCAGGAGAAGGAGCAGATTAAGGGTCTCAACAACCAGTTTGTAAATTTCATAGACAAGGTAAGTGGTTGATGTTTAAATGCCTCGTTGGCTGAGAGACCCCGCAGGGCATTGTGCTGCAGCTCTGGGGCTGGAGACCCTCACTCACCCGGATACAAGGACAGTCAGGCTTTTCGTAGCAGTATGTGTGTATGTCTTTATTTATTATCCCCCACAGTGTACTCTGCGCTTTACAAGAGAGATAATACAGGGGGATTATAATACAATAAGTGCAACAAGTAAGATCAGACTACAGGACAAGGAAACCCCTGTCCCGGAGAGCTTACAATCTAAGTGGTAAGATGGGAAACTTACAGAGACAGCAGGTGCGGGAATAAGTGCAGTGGATAGCAATGCTTGGTACCAGTACAATGTCTTACAAGACTATCGATGCTGAGTGGGGCAATGGGTGTAAATATCTGACTTTTATTTTAGCATTTTATGAACAGATAACTGGCGTGTTTTTAGGTCTCTAAAACGTTATTTTTTGCCGGATTCCTTCACTGCCAGATGGGCCAGCAATGGGACGTCCTGTGCAGCCTTCTGGTAGAGAATTGGTTGAACCCTAATCTTTCGTTTTGGTTGACACACGACACGATATATTCTTATTGTTTTCCTCAGCTTCTCCAGACCGCGACTGAACTGACTTATTATCACTTATTTCTAATTTATTCTTGCTTCTCTTATGGTTTAAAAAAATAAAATAATTAAAGGGTCTTCCTTGTGTTCGATAAAGGATGCGTGAGAAATAGAATCTGAAGCGCTTTATCAGGAGAGCCGACTTCTGCCACCACAATATTTTTAATGTGTTGAACTACACTTTCCGAAGGTTAATCCCACAATTACTTTCTATGCTGTTCTGGGAACATAGGGAGATATCATTGTTAACCCTATCTTAACCTGTCACATTACTGCAGGGGTGGCCAACTCCAGTCCTCAAGGGCCACCAACAGGTCAGGTTTGCAGGATATCCCTGCTTCAGCACAGGTGGCTCTTCGACTAAGCCACTGATTGAGCCTCTCTCTCTCTCTCTCTCTCTCTCTCTCTCTCTCTCTCTCTCTCTCCTCTCTCTCTCTCTCCTGTCAGACACACTGCTCCCTCTCCCCGCACAGCTCTGCTCAAGGTTTTCCCACGTTCCTGCTGTCGCTAGGCAAAGTCGGTGCGCAAGCGGGCAGAGAGGAAGGCACGAGAGGGCAAAGAAGAGCCACGTGGCCACCACGCACCAGCAGGAAGAGGAGGGGGTCCTTCCGAAGAGGCTGAACCCTCAATCCCCCTTACAACAGTATCAACGATACTTTGCAATGTCTAAGTAGTTAATTTATTGATCATTGAGTAGTCGCCAGGTGCACCAACATGGACGCTCCTCTACTTTGCCCGAGCAAGGTATCTCTTTCCTTGTGTGTCTGGACACTGTCTGTTATCCTGTTACATTTTGCCTTTGCTGAACCTTGCCCTGAACTTGGAACCATGCCCTGAAATACGCTGCCGCACCCTGCCCACGATCCCGGAACCGGACCTGACTATTCTTACTTGTCTAGGCACCAGATCCCAGGTCAAGGGTCGGTTACTATACTCCCCACCTCTGCCCTGCGGGACCGTCTCCAAGACTGCGGTTAGCAAGCTTAACCTGTGTAATCATGTTATTCCTTAGGCCTCGGGCATGGTGCCTCGGGCCGCGCTGATCCGCGCTCCTGCTCTGCCTCGCCTGCTCAAACTGGAGCTTTTTTGTGTCCTGGCAGGCGAGGCAGTGAGCGCACTTTGTGGACGGGGCGAAGGCTTGTCGGAGGCGGAACGGAGGCGTGGCAGGAGGCGGGGCTAGTCCCTCGCTCCCATTGGATGTGCGCGGTCACGTGACCGCTCTTCCGCTCCCCTGAGCGACAAATTTTAAACTTGCTTGTTTGCTCAAAATATCGGAGCCTCCGCACGCATGCGGAAGCGTGCGGAAGCGGCTGCTAAAGCCGCGCTGATGACAGATGCAGGGGGTAAGTGCATCTGCTCAGCGCGGCTCAGCACAGCTCAGCACAGCCTATTCTACTATGTCCCAGGCCTTATAGAAACCTTAGGGATTACCACTATTCTGCAGTGGATGTTAGGTTTACTGATCTGCAATCTTATCTATTACCATGTTCTGCTTTACGCCATTCTTGTGATGCTAAACTTAGACGCCCTCAGGATTTATAAGGGTTATAGGTATCAAGAGTTACGTGTGCGCTGAATGAGTTGCGTCAACAAATTAACATTTTCTTTCTGTCAGAAACAAGACATATTTATGAAGTGTATTTCTACTGAATTAGGCGTACGCTATGTTCGGATTCTGCTCTAAAAAAAGACTTATACCAATGTAGCCCTCTTTCCTGCTGATATAAAGAGACTACTAGTGCTGTGTGTACCTGCTGGCTCAGTGAGATCTGGGCCTCCGCTAACCGGGAGCCTGGGGTAACAATATGTTATTGGCAGCGCCTCCACTTACCCAGGATCCCCAATAAGTAAGATTCCCCTAGGTAAAAATAATGATAACCAGCCTCAACGTTGTAACCTTTTACTAATACGTAATTGCATAACCTTAGCATACACTTATTAGGGATAACACACATATAGAACAGTACATGAATAGCTGATATTCAGTACTGTACACCTGTGGCCTGGCCACTCTCCTCATAGAGTAACGTCACTTTCCACCACCACGTGCACCCCACACTGCGTCCAATGTATAGACTCAGTCCCTTGGTCACTCAACCCAGTGTCCCCAAAGAACCCTCCCCCAAGGCGGGATCAGCGCCTGATGGTACCGGTGTTGGTGCACTTATTAAATACCTTCCGGCTACTCCAGCAGCCGGTAACAGACTTCAAAAAGGATCCGCCGATCCAGCGTAGTCTCTCACGAGTTGGTGATGTCCAGCAGCTTGAGCCCAAACCACTGTTCACACCCACCGCAGCTCCGGAAAACACTGTGTCCCTATCTGCTACTACAGTAAGGGAATAGGATGTCTCTCTTTCTCTAGGGCTTTCCCTGCAGCACCACAAGCTAAGGGTGACTCAGGGTCTATGCTGGGCCTGAGGGGAAATCTGGCCTACGCAGGTGGGTCACTGACCCCCTGCACACACACAACCTCTCCCCTTGCTCCTCCGGTGCCCTTTGCTAGCGTGGTCTCTCCCCCACGCTTCCCTTTCCTGCCTCCCAGCCATCCCTGCACTCCTATTCGTTCCCTGGTGTCAGGTGGCTCTGCTGAGGCTCATGGGAATTGTAGTTTAACTTCAGAGCCACCTGGTGATTGGCCAGCCGTTCGCGCGCTTACACTGCGCATGCACGAACTCTCTCCGTGCCTCCTGGTCGCGCCTGAGTATTGCGCAATGCCCAACAACATGGCGGCGCAGAACCTCGAACGCTCCCTCACCGCACCTCCCGTGATTGCGCCCTGCAGCGGAGGTACAGAGGGGAAACCAGAACACCCCTACACCAACTTTAAAGCAGCAGTCCAAGCTGCCATTTATTTACCCTTTACTATGTGCATCAATAAAATCCACACAATGATAAGTAATTAGCTAAGTTGTCGATCGATCCGTTATCCTGTGATCAATCGGCAAGGATTCAGCTCGAAGGTACACTAAATGGCTTTCAGTGCAGCAGAAGAGGACCAAAGATGCAAAGTTCTGTGGGGAAGATCATGTGACCAGGCCGTCACTAGATACAAATGATGCATTGCTCGAGAGGAGGCAGGGCTCAAAAAGAGGTGTGCCAGAGCCTGTTTCAGAAGAGGAAGGGGATATGACTTTGTAAATTGTTGCTATAGAAACAAACAAAAATGCTGGTTACATTATAATACATTAAAAATGTAATTGAGAGTTGTTTAAAAAAAATGCTACAAGTATTTTCTCATAGTACAGAACTGATTTATTTTATAAAAACGCAGATGTAGGATATTGCTCGGACTGCAGCTACAAGGTGAGATTCCAGAAAACCATCAAGAAAAGATGCACAAGCCGCACATTCCTTAATACACAGAACTGCGCCCATATGCAAATGTAGTCGCCCCTAACTCCTCCCACTTGTTGGATCAATCCTTCATGTCATCACAGAGCGACGCAGAGCTCGCCGAACACGGCACAGGCACAATTAATACAACTAACGAGTTTACACCGGCGTTCATCATTTGATACATAGAGGGCTGAATATAACGTTCTGGCAATGCCGGAGATAAACTCCTAATGAATAATTGCCAGTAGGGTTGAGTGATTTATTTTTATTTTCCAGTATCTCCTTTACATCTTCTGCTGTTAGTTAAATGTCAACGTATAGGTCAGGAGTGGCCAACTCAAGGGCCACCAACAGGTCAGGTTTCCAGGATATCCCTGCTTCAGCCCAGGTGGCTCAGTCAACGACTGCGTCACTGATTGAGCCACCTGTGCTGAAGCAGGGATATCCTCCAAACCTGACCTGTTGGTGGCCCTTGAGGACTGGAGTTGCCCGCCCCTGGTGTAGGCTGTTTTTGAGATTTCCGCTTCTATGATTCTCTGCATTATATTTCATTAGAAAATATTGCATTTTCGTTCACACGGTTACCAAATTAAAATGATTAAAAGTGTTCAATAAAATGTAATCCAAGTGAATGAGCAGTTGGTATATATGATTTAGAGGTTGACAATTCTTTGATGACTGCCAATTTATCTATTATGAAATAGAGTACATTTACAGCCTGGGTTTCTGGCATCTGTATGAGGGGCTGTTTAAATTCTTTCAATTTTCTTCAATAAACTAGCATTCATTTCTTAAAGCTGCAGTCCAAGCTGTGTTTTTGTTGTTGTTTACCCTTTAATATATGCATCAATACAATCACGCAATGATAAGTAATTAGCTAAGTTGCCGATCGATCTGTTCTCCTGTAATCGATTGGTAAAGATTTGGCTCGGGGGTTCACTAAATGGCTGCAGAGTATTGATTCAGTATCTGTGACTTTGTAAATAGTTGCTATAGAAACAGAAAGGCTTGTTACTTTATAATACATAAAAAATGTAATTTAGAGTTGTTTTTAAAAAAAGTCTACAAATATTTTCTCATAGTACAGAACTGATTTATTTTATAAAATAAATACACATGTAATTAATTGCTTGATCTGCAGCTTAAAATTCATGCGTATTGGACCAATATACACGGTATGAGGAATGCATTGATACAAAATACTGCAATTCCCCAAAAGTACAGAATTCTCAGCATAATACATTATGATGGCAGATTAGGTGAGACAGCAGTGTTTAAAGAAAGTCACATTCTAATGGCAAGTCGTATATCATAGAAGTTTGTATGTGACAATGACTAAGCATATCACAGACATATAACTAAAGAGGACAAGTGAATGTGTGACACTAAATTACTCTGGCAGCAGTATTCTTGTAATGAGGATTGTTTGCGATGGCAATCTGGGTATGACAGTCTGGGTAGCAAGGGGTTGGGTGTATTTCAGTCAATACAATATTATAATGCTGCGTGTGCCTGCCAGCTAATCATATGAATTCCTATCTGAAGTTAAAATATACCAACTACTTACTAGATTATATATTCGTGTTGCTAATAGTAATTTTAGAAAATGGGAAATACATCAAAGATTTATTCATGATAACAAGTTATAAAAAGGGAGATAAATACAAAATGTGAATGCATTAAAAACAAACAGTGATGGATTCTCTAGCAATCGCAAACACTCTAGTGCTCAATGAAATTTATCACTGCCCTGACACATTTATAATAGCTCTATGATGTGGAGGAATAGATCATTTTTAGCTCCCGAAAAAAAAAGTTCATACAACATCTGTGCAGAACTCCTGTATCAGGTACAGGATGGTTTCAAAGGCTCGCCAGAGGATCCCCGGAGAACTAGGTCACCATACGGTTGTATTTCTTTCTCCCAATTTTAGCTGCCAAAAAAAACCACAATCTACGTAAGTGTCTCCCCAAAAAAATATTTACAGAGTAAAGTAATAGGAAAACAAGGTGGAACAAGGCGATACTTGAAGAAAGAAAATTAGACAGGGAATGGGGCAGGGAGATAAAAGTGAGAGAAAAGAGAGAGTTTGGGTCTTTGTATACTTGATGAAAAGGAATTGCGAGCAGAATGGAAGGGATAAGAATAAATGGGGACCAGAATGGAAGGGATAGGAATAAATGGGGACCAGAATGGAAGGGATAAGATTAAATGGCGAGCATAATGGAAGGGATAAGAATAAATGGGGACCAGAATGGAAGGGATAAGATTAAATGGGGACCAGAATGGAAGGGATAAGAATAAATGGGGACCAGAATGGAAGGGATAAGAATAAATGGGGACCAGAATGGAAGGGATAAGATTAAATGGGGACCAGAATGGAAGGGATAGGAATAAATGGGGACCAGAATGGAAGGGATAGGAATAAATGGGGACCAGAATGGAAGGGATAGGAATAAATGGGGACCAGAATGGAAGGGATAGGAATAAATGGGGACCAGAATGGAAGGGATAGGAACAAATGGGGACCAGAATGGAAGGGATAAGATTAAATGGCGAGCATAATGGAAGGGATAAGAATAAATGGGGACCAGAATGGAAGGGATAGGAATAAATGGGGACCAGAATGGAAGGGATAAGAATAAATGGGGACCAGAATGGAAGGGATAAGAATAAATGGGGACCAGAATGGAAGGGATAAGAATAAATGGGGGGTAACCACAGGTAAGGTTTGCAGGTAACCGCAGGTAAGGTTTGCAGCTAACCGCAGGTAAGGTTGGCAGGTAACCGCAGGTAAGGTTTGCAGGTAACTGCAGGTAAGGTTGGCAGGTAACCGCAGGTAAGGTTTGCAGGTAACCGCAGGTAAGGTTGGCAGGTAACCGCAGGTAAGGTTGGCAGGTAACCGTAGGTAAGGTTTGCAGCTAACCGCAGGTAAGGTTGGCAGCTAACCGCAGGTAAGGTTTGCAGGTAACCGCAGATAAGGTTTGCAGGTAACCGCAGGTAAGGTTTGCAGATGACCACAGGTAAGGTTTGCAGGTAACCACAGGTAAGGTTTGCAGGTAACCGCAGGTAAGGTTTGCAGGTAACCGCAGGTAAGGTTGGCAGGTAACCGCAGGTAAGGTTGGCAGGTAACCGTAGGTAAGGTTATGGTCATACAAAGTCATTTACAAGTAACAACGGTCTTTAGGTTTCGTGACATAACATACATAACATACATAACATACATAACATACATTGGACTGTACGAGCCCCTATTCTGCGGAAATGAAAGCTGCTATTTGCTGGCGCAGTTACATGTAGATAACTGAGGCTGTGGTCCCAGTCACCGCCACAGCGCACGGCTCGGCGTGCTGGGGACTCAGCCTGAGGCGTGTGACACAATAAGAATAGAAAGGTACAAACACCTTGCCAAAGCAAAGACGCTCAGTGAGCCCTGCGCGCTCTGTGAGCCCTGCGCGCTCTGTGAGTCCTGCGCGCTCTGTGAGTCCTGCGCGCTCTGTGAGTCCTGCGCGCTCTGTGAGTCCTGCGCGCACTGTGAGTCCTGCGCGCTCTGTGAGTCCTGCGCGCTCTCTGAGTCCTGCGCGCTCTCTGAGTCCTGCGCGCTCTCTGAGTCCTGCGCGCTCTGTGAGTCCTGCGCGCACTGTGAGCCCTGCGAGCCCTGCGCGCTCTGCGAGTCCTGCGCGCTCTGCGCCTTGGGGAGAGTCAGTAGGAGGAGTTGGGGGGAGTTACATGGTGCACAGATTATAATGAGATGTATCACATTCTGCGTCTCTGTCCCAGCTTGCACCTTGGGGAGAGTCAGGAGGAGAAGTTGGAGGGAGTTACATGGTGCACAGATTATAATG